>ONZH01014666.1:0-204372 GCA_900303285.1 Rhinella marina
AAGTGAAAATAAATCTAATACAATCAAGATTTACTTGGGTTCTCTATTCTCTACCATGTAAGACATCTGTGTGAAGTAAAATGTCAATCTTTCAACTATTTCTAAACTTCTGAAAAATGCTATGTTCCAAATGTCATAGAAATCACTGATCCTTACAGAAGCCACTCCCGCAAAGTTGCTGTAATCATGGCTAGATCAGCATTAAAGGGATGCTTCAAACAGAAAGGGGTAGTGTTTAATTCAGTATTCATATACAAACATTTTTAAAGATTTTTTTTTTATATATTTCAGCAGCACTTTGTCATCGAAAATTAAATATGAAATTGTCCTTCTGTAGCAGTAAGCACAGAAAAATAAAACTCCGTAGGTAGGTAATCCATTGTCAGTTTTTTTTGTTTTTTTTTTTTGCTGTTGTGAGAAAGATGTTATCTGCAAGTACTCATCATTATAATAGTAAGTGTAGAAGTGGATAAACCTATAAAAGAAAAAAAGTAACAAATAATAAATAAATAAGTAATAACAGAAAGGTCACATATATGCTATGATTCCATGCAAAGCTTCATATTTAGTACCAAGAAAAGGATCTGATTATTTATGGACAAAGCAGGGAAACCATTCTCAAGAGAAAACTATTTTAAAAGCCCTGCTTTGTCATGATATGATCCAGTCCTTTTGTTTGGATTGCTGAATGTAGCCTAATGAGGACTAATAGTGATGTATATTATCATAGTTTGTCTTAAATCAGTTCCAAATCATGGTCATTTTGCACTTGACTTTAAAAAGATTGTGTTGTTGCTGGTAGGACAGCCAAAATGCATGATAGAATCGCTTCCTGTTGCTGTTAGTGTAGCTCTAATTCTACAGATGTGTCCTGTGCTAAGTTTGGACATGTCTGTAACTGATGTGCAATAACACAGGCAGCATATGTCAAAAAGGTAAAATAATAGATGCTTTTATATTTGTAATTGTTTATTTTTTTATCATCTATCTATCTATATATCTATCTATCATCTATACGCTGTATGCTCCTCAACATTGAAATTGCAAAGATGAAAAAAGGTAAAGTTATACAAATCGAGGAAGTAGCAAGTGTCAAGAGTGAGTGCCTTCTGTACCTACAGTCCGATCACTCCTGGTGATGTATCAGGCCGGAATGAAGAGAGGCAAGCACTGGGCACTGTAAAATTTATTAAATTTTTATATTTTAGAGGAGAGCTAATTACTGTGGGCATTAGGTGGAAACATTATATAGCCATACTGTCTGCCACTGGAGTTACACAAGAGCCCCGAGAAATAACCTGTGCTGCTGTCAAGTAAGAAGAGATGGAAGAAATGAAAGGAAAGGGAAATGTGCAGCAGTCCATCCCTTTCTACCACCAGAAATGACTGCATAATGGCCCCCTATGCGCTTCTGCTTTTGGTGAGTGATTGTGGGAGGGAGGTCAAGGTTTCACTGAAGCTTCTGTCTGTCAGTATTAAGTATGTTTCTCTATATGCCCTCTACTCTCCTCAAGTGCCCCTAATGCCCACGGTCTCCCTCTTAACATCCAGTGGTATCTTCTCTTTGCCACTACAGAGCCACTGGTAGGCTGTTTCCCAGTGCTCTTTTCTGTTCTTTCTGTCCCTTCCCCTAGATACTGATTCCCCTATACCTCTTACACAGCACAACCACATAATGTTTCCCTTTCACCCAAATAATGTCAGCCCTCTGCACTGCCCCTGTTACCTTTGCCATTTTTAGCTTCCCCCCATAGAGCCTTGCCACATTGTGCCCTCTAACCACACAAAATCCTGAGTGACCGCAGCGTTTACACCAGACTGTGGACATTAGAATGCTGACTTACTGCGGGTTTACATTATGACGAGGAACATTATTTTTAGTAATTTATTAATTAACATTTTTGTATTGATATGGTGAAATTGGCATCATTTAAAAATTCAATAAATTATTGATGTATGTAATATGCATTTTAATTTAGATATTGGTACTAAGTTATGATCTTTCTTAAAGCTTTAAACCTCTCAGGAGGAACCATGAGCTTCAGGCAATTCCTTTAGGAATTAATCCTAAAATAATAGAAAGGCACTCACTGAGGTATACCATACCTCTGTCAGTAAGAAAGCCACTGTGAAGTGAAATTCACGCTCCAGAGGACACAGCATGCCAGTGAAATCTAAGAACTGTCCTTTGATTTTAATGGGAAACCATGAAATGTTTGAGATTTTCACTGCAATTAGCTATTTGCTAGGAGATCCAGCAAAAAAAAAAATGAAATATATAAAATCTGTGCTATTTAAAAGGCTAAAGAATGATTCATCTTACGTAAATCAAGAAAGTAACTTTGACTCATTTGTGGCTATTTCTATACTACTGCACATTACCACCCATGACAATCCAAATAGTGTACAGATTGTAGTGCTCTAATCATGACATAAGCATCTTATGAATAAATCCTAATTGTGACCATCATCCCTATTTTGGGCACTTGACAACTGTTCCATGTTCCTGATTTGAAGTGTGAACAGTTATCATCAGTCTAGAGGTTCATCATCGGCTTTATAAAAATGTGCTGCATGGCTTAATCAAAAAGCAAAGATAAGACAAAAGTCAGACAAGTGATGACGTCTTGTCATTGGACTTATGGCGCCTTTTTATCTCTGGATGTTCTTACAGGTCAAAAGCGTGGAAATCAATAAAATAGCTTGTGGGGAGTTGTTTGAGAGCTTCTTGCATTAAACAAAACATGTGAAATGTGCTTTTGCCTCACTTGTTTCTGTGATGAAAAGTGTAGAATCCAAAAAAAAAGCCCATTATCACTTGAAGAGAGCACCTTATTTTGGGGACTTAATATCTAGAAGCTTTCTAGCCTTGAAAGTGGAAATACTGTAGCTTTTAGTTCAAAAGGCATGTAAAAGAGACCAGTTATTTATCTTGATCTTATCTTAATTTCAAAGTTTCATCAAACCACCGCTGGCAAATAAAATATTTTCCTAAAACAAATGTACACGTTTTTATTTTGCCTTCATTTCTAAAGGAACTGCACTTATTTTATCCAATGTAATGAGAATTTCTAGTCTCCTGGAGTTGAAATACACTTTACTCTGTGTTTATGATGTAAAATATCTCACCCTCCCTAAGGTCTACATAAATAGGTAATGGCCAACAGGGAGAGGAAGTAGCCTAAAGTCATTTCCACAACCAGCTCGATAAAACCCTTCATAATCACATTAATACATGGTTGTACAACCTTTTGTAATCAAAAGGCTACATTGCAAGATTGATAGGGCACACAATCTAATTTGTATACAGTACAGACCAAAAGTTTGGACACACCTTCTCATTCAAAGAGTTTTCTGTATTTTCATAACTATGAAAATTGTAGATTCACACTGAAGGCATCAAAACTATGAATTAACACATGTGGAATTATATACTTAACACAAAAAATGTGAAACGACTGAAAATATGTCTTATATTCTAGGTTCTTCAAAGTAGCCACCTTTTGCTTTGATTACTGCTTTGCACACTCTTGGCATTCTCTTGATGAGCTTCAAGAGTTAGTCACCTGAAATGGTTTTCACTTCACAGGTGTGCCCTGTCAGGTTTAATAAGTGGAATTTCTTGCCTTATAAATGGGGTTGGGACCATGAGTTGTGTTGGGCAGAAGTCAGGTGGATACACAGCTGATAGTCCTACTGAATAGACTGTTAGAATTTGTATTATGGCAAGAAAAAAGCAGCTAAGTAAAGAAAAATGAGTGGCCATCATTACTTTAAGAAATGAAGGTCAGTCAGTCCGAAAAATTGGGAAAACTTTGAAAGTGTCCCCAAGTGCAGTCGCAAAAACCATCAAGCGCTACAAAGAAACTGGCTCACATGAGGACCACCCCAGGAAAGGAAGACACAGAGTCACCTCTGCTGTGGAGGATAAGTTAATCCGAGTCACCAGCCTCAGAAATTGCAGGTTAACAGCAGCTCAGATTAGAGACCAGGTCAATGCCACACAGAGTTCTAGCAACAGACACATCTCTACAACAACTGTTAAGAGGAGACTGTGTTCAGCAGGCCTTCATGGTAAAATAGCTGCTAGGAAACCACTGCTAAGGACAGGCAAGAAGCAGCAGAGACTTGTTTGGGCTAAAGAACACAAGGAATGGACATTAGACCAGTGGAAATCTGTGCTTTGGTCTGATGAGTCCAAATTTGAGATCTTTGCTTCCAACCACCGTGTCTGTGCGACGCAGAAAAGGTGAACGGATGGACTTTACATGCCTGGTTCCCACCGTGAAGGAGGAGGAGGTGTGATGATGTGGGTGTGCTTTGCTGCTGACACTGTTGGGGATTTATTCAAAATTGAAGGCATACTGAACCAGCATGGCTACCACAGCATCTTGCAGCGGCATGCTATTCCATCTGGTTTGCGTTTAGCTGGACCATCATTTATTTATCAACAGGACAATGACCCCAAACACACCTCCAGGCTGTGTAAGGGCTATTTGACCAAGAAGGAGAGTGATGGGGTGCTACACCAGATGACCTGGCCTCCACAGTCACCAGACCTGAACCCAATCGAGATGGTTTAGGGTGAGTTGGACCACAGAGTGAAGCAAAAAGGGCCAACAAGTGCTAAGCATCTCTGGGAACTCCTTCAAGAGTGTTGGAATACCATTTTATGTGACTACCTCTTGAAGCTCATCAAGAGAATGCCAAGAGTGTGCAAAGAAGTAATCAAAGCAAAAGGTGGCTACTTTGAAGAACCTAGAATATAAGACATATTTTCAGTTGTTTCACACTTTTTTGTTAAGTATATAATTCCACATGTGTTAATTCATAGTTTTGATGCCTTCAGTGTGAATCTACAATGTTCATACTCATGAAAATACAGAAAACTCTTTGAATGAGAAGGTGTGTCCAAACTTTTGGTCTGTACTGTATCTCATAAGCTTCCAGCATAAATATTGCTTGAGTATATTAGCATTTAATTTTCTTCTATTCAAGAGCTCAGATTTAAAGGGAAATGGTCACTATAATAAAACTAATTGAACACTTCTGAATGATAAATTAAAAGGTTTTCAAAGATTTTGATATTGATGTCCTATGCTCAGGATAGGTCATCAATATCAGATCTGTTTGAGTTGACCATGGCACTCCGATGAGCACTGCAACATTCTCACGGCTTACCAAGCAAAGTGTTACCCATAGGATAGCTGCCACGCTTGGTATTGCATCTCAGCCCTATTCACTTGAAAGGGACTGAGCTGCACATACGCCATGTGACTGATGAACATGACATCACTGACCTAGCAAAAAACCTGCTATGCTTACCAGATCACTGCAACCTCTTCATACAACTAATCAGTGCAGATGCTGGGAGCCAGACCACCACAATCAGATATACTGTACATGACCAATCTTGAGGATAGACCATGAACATCAGAATCTTGAAAAACCTATTTAAGGGCATCTGACAATGACCTACATGATGTTTGAAAAGAAAGCATTTCCTTTCTGTGAAGTTGTCTGTGAAGTTCATCTCAACCACTCGTCATCTGTGATGAGGATCTGAACTCTCTGCACCTTCTGCTTCAATTGTTTCTCATCAGCTGTCCAAGCATAGAAAGCATGGTTCCAATATACTTTCTGTGGATCCATACTCAACTGAAAGGCAAAGGTGCTGAGCTCTCAGAGTAACATTTTTGTCCATTTGTAGTTTTTAAATAGGTTTAATTACCCTTTAAAGAGGTCTGTCTTAATAAAAAGGTTCTATTTCAGAGCCCCCCTTTTATCAGGGACAAACATTCCATAACAGCTGTTTACAGATGGATATCAGGGCTGATGATTTTCCGTTATGTATTTCTCTTGGATTGTGACTCATATGGAGCCAGTTCCACAAGGTGGTGTTGGTGAGATGGCTCTCTTTCCTCAGGAGATACTGTATCTCTTTGAATATTGCTTTCCCATGGAGCATCTCCAGTAAGTTTCTCTTGGATGGTCATTTTAAGGAGAGCCAATAGCTTGCTTAAGCAGAGTCCAAAGGGAAAAACATTGTGAATCGTGCCTGTTATTTCTGCTGGGTGCCACAATTGATGGCACCACAGGAGTAACTTGAGGTTCTAATATGAAGTCTTTACACAGTCCTCTACTTTGAAATTTAATTTATAGCAAAAGTCTTCTCATATCGGACAGAAGCTCCAGAACAAAGCTGCAGATCCGTCTACAGTTATGTCCCTGAATGAAATCACAGACAACATGTAGCCCTCTGGGCAATAGCAGATTTTAGCCATTAATGCAATGTATTTACTACCTTTTCTTGAAAGTTAGTTTAAAAAAAAATATTATACAATAATTTAAATTCAGGAATGTCGTAGCATATCATGTCTGAAATAAAAAAACTCCCCAGAAGAGTTTTGCCAACTTTAGGTGATACATTTCTTTCAGACACAATCAAAATGTCTTTCGTCAATGTTTAAAAGTATCTACAATGTAATTTATTAGCCATTAGCAAAAAAGTTATCACTTGAAAATAAAAAAGCATCATGTTAATTCAGTTATTAGTAAAGTACAATCCATTCACTTGGTGCAGCCAAATACAGATACGCACTATTACTGCACATTAACTAGATAATACAATAAACTCGACTCTAATAATTTATGTCAAAAGCGAACCCAAGTTCAAAGCTGAGAGACAATGTTTTATTATTTCAATCAATACATTTTAACTAATATTTCCAATATTGTTCTATATTTTCATATTGTAGCTTCTCCACTCTGGACATAACTCATTACTAGACAGGCAATTTGTGAGTGTAATGACATGTTCTATTAAAAAGAATGAGTACACAGTTTGAAACCTAATTTATACAGTTTGGGTTTCATTTGTTTCAATCCCATCTGTTACCAAAATGCCAATTTTGGGCTTTTTAATTCAACATTTGTAGATCTGTTCTGAAGCTAAAAGAGGTACATTCATCAAAAAGGGGCATACTGAAAATATCTACATCTCTAATATATAAAGCTGAGTGTGTGTGTGTGTGTGTGTGTGTGTGCGTCCGCTAAAGGAATCCGTACCACTGCAGCTACAATCACAAAATTTGGCACACATGTACATCAGGTGTCCGGGAAGGTTTTGGGAACAGTTTTCAGCTCTGCAGGACGTACCGTTCCTGAGATATTCCCAAAAAATGCATTATCCAATAGTAGCCTGGTCACAGGACCCTTATCAGCCAATAGAAGCTCATAGGCAGTCTCCACACACCAGGTTTCTATGACAACCTAGCCAGTTCACTGCTGTAGGTCTGCATTAAAGAGGCAGAGCACTGTGGATGACAATGGTAAAAGGGTATTTCAGTTACCATAAATGTAACTTATGTTTTAGACTAATTCATCATCAATCATTACCTCATATAATGTAAATTTCACATATTTACTGTTTAGTAGTAATAAAAGATGTATTCTTCCACTGCTACCCACCTTCCTCCTTAATTACTATGGCATCAACCTGTAATTCAGGCCACAGTCAAAAGAAGGACTTAAAAGCCCCACCCCCAGATCCGACTAAGTCACGCCCCAGACACCTTCTTTCAGCTGCAGGGGTGGGGGGAGGGTGACTTTCTCCCTGCAGCTCATTGCTCATCATGACTGCACAGTGCTGCTGCTGAGAGTGAGCTGTTCAAAAGGACATCCCTGTGTCCATCAAGGCCCTGTGCATGACAGAGGACAGGGAGTCTTAAAGCCAGCCTAAAACAAGACCTCTGGCCACCCTAGGGGCAGGCTGATGTTAGGTTGGCCAGATGTCCGGCTTTAGGCTGGACAGTCCAGTTTTCTGGCTACCTGTTATCTGTCTGACGCAGTGCCTTGACAGACACAGGGATGTCCACCCTTTCAGTAGCTCACACTCAGACAGCTTCTCCTCCGTGTCTTCATGGAGCCAGGGGGGGTGTGGCCTCATGTTTAGCGGTGTGTCTTCATGGGAACTGGGGGCATTGTTTCACTTTTGGGGGAATGGCCAGTGAGGTCTGGCTTTCTGGGGTGAAGACGGTGGCCACTCTAGCTGCTGTAGAAGTCACAGTTAAAGGGGGCGGGATGCTGTAGAGGTCACAGTTAAAGGGGCGGGCTGCTGTAGAGGTCACAGTTAAAGGGGCAGGCTGCTGTAGAGGTCACTGTTAAAGGGGTGGGCAGCTGTAGAGGTCACTGTTAAAGGGGCGGGAAGCTGTAGAGGTCACTGTTAAAGGGGTGGGCCGCTGAAGAGGTCACTGTTAAAGGGGCAGGCTGTTGTAGAGGTCACTGTTAAAAGGGCAGGCAGCTGTAGAGGTCACTGTTAAAGAGGTGGGCTGCTGTAGAGGTCACTGTTAAAGGGACGGGCAGCTGTAGAGGTCACTGTTAAAGGGGCGGGCTGCTGTAGAGGTCACTGTAAAGGGGTGGTAGCTGTAGAGATCACTGTTAAAGGGGCAGGCTGCTGTAGAGGTCACTGTTAAATGGATGGGCAGCTGTAGAGGTCACTGTTAAAGGGGCGGGCAGCTGTAGAGGTCACTGTTAAAGGGATGGGTTGCTGTAGAGGTCACTGTTAAAGGGGCAGGCAGCTGTAGAGGTCACTGTTAAAGGGGCGGGCTGTTGTAGAGGTCACTGTTAAAGGGGCAGGCCGCCGTAGAGGTCACTGTTAAAGGGGAAGGCTGCTGTAGAGGTCACTGTTAAAGGGGTAGGCTGCTGTAGAGATCACTGTTAAAGGGGTGGGCAGCTGTAAATGTCAATGTTAAAGGGGCGGGCAGCTATAGAGGTCATTGTTAAAGGGGCGAGCTGCTGTAGAAGTCACTGTTAAAGGGGCAGGCACTGTAGAGTTCACTCTCGATATCTTTTAACGACACACACACACAAACAGTAAGTTAAATAAATTAAATATACCCGGGCGAAGCCGGGTCCTTCAGCTTATATATATATACATAATATATATATATATATATAATATATATATTATATATATATATATATTTAATGGCTATGCTTTATTTTTTTTTTTTTAAAGGGTCAGCGCACATGTTTTTTTTACAGGGCAAAGTGCCACTTCTCATCCATGTGCCGTGATTTGCAGTGCAGATCAGTTGACCTTAAGTGCAGTGCTTGGGCTTCGTTGCAACTAACAAAATGTATTGTTCTCTTTATTCTCATGATCAGTCTGGGTCCAGGTGTTAGACACATGTTCATGGTATGCTACATGTACTTTCAATGTTTTCAAGTGAAACTGTTTTTGCCTACTTAGCCTAGTGAATATGCACTTTAATGCTGGATTTAAATAAACTAATTCTCAGGAACCATACTAATGCTCGTTCCCAATAATCTGCCTTTGTAAAGTTACCATAGATTACCCAATATTCATTCATGGGTGAAATAATCTTTCACGACCACACCACCTATCATTTCTGAGCAGTAGATCATGTTGAGTAAACAGCGACAGTGCCCTCTATTGCTTATAGAGCAATTACTTATAATAAATGTTGAGTGAACCAAACCTAACAAAATGGACTTGACTCATCACAAAGGCAAATTGCCTGGCACTTTGTGGTAATGAATTAATTTTTTCAGAAATTGCGGTAAAAAAATATATACATACTCACCTGTGGCCATCTTGATTGAAGAAAACACACCAAATCTTGCGTTCGCTGACGTGTGACCTCACCACCATCAGTGATGACATCACCCTGTCCTCCCAGCATGATGAGATTATGACATTATCACGTCAGCACGCAAGAGATTTGACACCTTTTCTTCAATCAAGATGTCCGCGATGGCCTCCCCACGATTTAATGGATGAGGTGAGTATATATATATTTTTTAACCCTTGAGTAACCCCTTAAAGACCTCAATGTGAATCTCAGATGCCGCGATCAGCGTTGAACACGGCATCTGAGGGGTTAAATGACAAGGGGGCGTGCTTGCTGTTCCCCATCATTGCACCCACTACATACAATGGAATGTGATTTGTTACTAAGTACTTCATAACAAATCAAATTTCTTGTCAAAGTTGGGCGAAGCAGTCGAACTGAATGTTTGAAAACTTTACTTATCACTAATTACGATCATTCAAACAGAATGAGAAATAAATATGGAATCCGCCTGAAACCTAAATGAATTTATTCCAGTGTGGTATATAATTGTATTATTCTAATTTCACATTTATTTAAATAGCATTAAATGAATAGATTTACTCTGCCATTGCAGCGAGCACATGCATAGATAATCACAGTATGGAGTACGGGCTAATTTTTGTCTCTCCCAGGCACTTAACTATAAACCGACTCACACAGGGATAAACAGTTTTCTACTTAGTGTCACTGTTTCTAAGGCATTTTTTCAGTCTTTCAAACCTATATTACCTAGTTTTGCAGCATCAATGTGTTATATCTGAAATTATGCACAAATATCACATTTCTAAAATGACATTGCGATGGTCAAATTGATACCATCACTTGTCATTTCCTAAAAAATAATCTGTAGCATAAATTTTTAGATATTGTTAATTTATTATGTAACACATGGAACAATGTTAAGTTCAGGAAAGTTGACTTTAGCTAATTTCTATGAAGTTGTTGAGTTTCTACCAGACTTTCTTCTGAAGTTGTGATTGTATTGTATTTATCATACTAGAGTATGGGGAACTGAGCTAGAATAATATGGGAGGGGGGAACTTTTCAAGATGGTTGGTTACCATGGCGCCCATTTTGAAGTCGGCCATTTTAGATCCAACTTTAGTTTTTTCAATGGGAAGAGGGTCATGTGACACATCAAACTTATTAAGAATTTCACAAAACGATGGTGTGCTTGTTTTTAATGTAACTTTATTCTTTCATGAGTTATTTACAAGTTTCTGACCACTTATAAAATGTGTTCAAAGTTCTGCCCTTCGTGTTGGATTGTCAATGCAACCCTCATCTCTCACTATTCATACATTGATAGCAACACCGCAGAAGAAATGCTAGCACGCTTTCAGTACCCGTAGTTTCAGGTGCCTTCAGATGACCCCAAAGATAAAAGTCTGAGGGGGTCAGATCGGGAGACCTTGGGGGCCATTCAACTGCTACATGATTATGTGTTTCCCTCTTTATGCACTGAAGCTGGCACATTCCCTGAGTTTTTCCAGCAAGATGGTGCACTACCACATTATGGGTGTCAGGTCCGAGCATCCCTAGATGAACAGTTTCCTGGAAGTGGATTGGTCGTCGTGGGCCAGTTGAATGGCGCCCAAGGTTTCCCGATCTGACCCCCTTAGACTTTTATCTTTGGGGTCATCTGAAGGCAATTGTCTATGCTGTGAAGATACGAGATGTGCAGCACCTGAAACTACGGAAACTGGAAGCCTGTGCCAGCATTTATCCTGTAGTGTTGCTATCATTATGTGAAGAGTGGGAGAAGAGGGTTGCATTGACAATCCAACACAATGGGGAGCACTTTGAACACATTTATTAAGTGGTCAGAAACTTGTAAATAACTCATGAAAAAATAAAGTTACGTTAAAACCAAGCACACCATTGTTTTTCTTGTGAAATTCTTAATAAGTTTGATGTGTCACATGACCCTCTTCCCATTGAAAAAACTAAAGTTGGATCAAAAATGGCCGACTTTAAAATGGCTGCCATGGTCAACACCCATCTTAAAAAGTTTCCTCCCTCCCATATACTAATGTGCCACAAACAGGAAGTTAATATCACCAACCATTCCCATTTTATTTAGGTGTATACATATAAATGACCCACCCTGTATATATACAATGAGGAAGAGAGTGAAAAGTATATAAATGAACCGAGAGTTTATTGAGAGGAATGTGATGTTGCTGCCTTGTAATGTAGGATATGGGAAGTGTTATTGGTAAGAACAAGTGGTGTGGTTAGTGTCACATGATCTCCTGATGTCAGGAGACATCTTACTGCCCTAAGGAACATGACAAACAAAAAAGTAGAGCTGAAGCACGGGGGCAAGAGAAAACTGAAAATTAGATTAATTTGAAAAAAGGAATGGGACTTAAATATTTATCTAAAATAAATTTTAGAGTGAAAACTAGTTCATGTCATAACCCTTTTAAAGGGAAACTGTAAGTAGCACTGGGTCCACCAAACTATTTTATGCAGCTTGGGTTTAAAGGGATTCTGTCACCACCATTTTCCATATTAAGTTATTTATACCACCGGATTTATCTCATCATAAGGATCTCCAAATGGTTATTGTTATAGGGCACAGATGAAGATTTGAGGTGTAAAAATCGTTTTTTATCAACTGTCAATCACTTACATTAAGGAGCCCAAGGGGAGTTGACCATCATTGCTGGAGCCCCGGGTCGGCGATTCCGTTGGAGCCCCGGACTGCCCACCTAATTAATATTCACTTCACTGAGTGAGTCAGTGAAGCTCCGGCGCGGCACTTGATGTACTGCACCTGCGCAGCCCCGGACCGCACACCTAATTAATATTCGCTTCACTGAGTGAGTCAGTGAAGCTCCGGCGCGGCACTTGATGTACTGCACCTGTGCGGGATTACAGCCGCCGCCGGAGCTTCACTGACTCACTCAGTGAAGTGAATATTAATTAGGTGTGCGGTCCGGGGCTGCGCAGGCGCAGTACATCAAGTGCCGCGCCGGAGCTTCACTGACTCACTCAGTGAAGTGAATATTAATTAGGTGGGCGGTCCGGGGCTCCAGCAACGATGGTCAACTCCCCTTGGGCTCCTTAATGTAAGTGATTGACAGTTGATAAAAAACAATTTTTACACCTCAAATCTTCATCTGTGCCCTATAACAATAACCATTTGGAGATCCTTATGATGAGATAAATCCGGTGGTATAAATAACTTAATATGGAAAATGGTGGTGACAGAATCCCTTTAACTATTTAAAGATGTCCCTTTAAAAACTGGCCATTTTTGGAATAGTAAACCCAAAGTTACAGGGAACCTGTCATCAACTTTGTGTTGACCTCACTGAGGGCAGCATAAAATAGTGACAGAAATGCTGATTTCAGCGGTGTGTCACTCATGAGCTAAAAGTAAGTGGTTGCTGAGAATCAGCATCATAATCATTGTAGCACAGGCCTTGAAAAGAGTCAAATTTACTTGAGAAGAGTCAGTTTTGCTGCTCTCCCTGCCCATCTGCTAATGATTGTCAGTTCTCTCCTAGAGGGAAAGGAGAAAACTAGATAGAAGACTGTCAATCATCAGCAGGTGGACAGGGAGAGCAGGAATTTATGAATAACCATGACTCTTCTCAAGTAGATATGACTCTTTTCAAGGCTTTGGTTGCAATGATTATGATGCTGGTTCTCAGCAACCACTTATTTTTAGCTCATGACTAAAACACCGCTGAAATTTAGCATTTCTGTCACTATTTCATGCTGCCCTCAGTGAGGTCAGTATAAGGTTGATGACAGGTTCCCTTTAAGACACATTTCCACAAAGGTATGGTGACCGTGCCAGTGTTGCAGACAGCAAATAGCAGTTTCTCGGATGCGGAACCATTGAATTGAAAGGGTTCACAATCAGCAAGACACAGCCAAAGATAGGATGGCCAGTGCCCGTGTTTTGTGGATTGCGAACATGGCAACTAAACGGTCGTGTGAATGGGCCCTAAGTCTGAGACTCGTTTCCAGTGGCATTGGGCACATGCTTACTGTGCAAATAAATCTCATGTACATAGCTGTGGATTTGTCATCTGAATATCTGTACAGAAAATACATTGCAAATATGCTAGGCATTTAGGTGACCAAATAGAAAAAAATGCACAGCCACTAGTGATGAGTGAATTTATTGAAATTTGATTTGGATTTAAATAAATTCAACCGGTAAAATTGTGAACAACATTCTGGAGTCTCCTAAGACTGTATGCAATTCATTTCAACCTCTTTAACACCAAGACAGCATTAATAATCTTAAAGTGATAGGGACATATACGTATGGCTATTGGTAAACACATGGCTGTTGGTGGTTAGGGATTAGCGAATTGACTTTGGATGAAACATCCAAAGTCGATTTGCATATAAAACTTTGTTAGAATACTATATGGAGCGAGCACTCTGTACAGTATTAGAATGTATTGGCCCCAATGAGCCAAAGTTATTACTTTGCAAAGTCTTGCAAGATTTGGGGTAATAATTTCAGAAACTAATTTCTACTGTTAAAAACCTTTTACAAAACTCGGTTTTGGTTCCAAGTGGTACTTTGGAACCGAACTGGAGTTTAGGTTTTTTACAGTACAAATTAATAGTAATAACTTTGGCTCATCGGAGCCAATACATTTTAATACTGTACGGAGCGCTCACTCTGTATAGTATTCTAACAATGTTTTATGCAAATCGGCTTTGGATGTTTCATCCGAAGTCAATTCGCTCATCCCTATTGGTGGTAACAAATAGCCTCTGTAGGATATTTTTACATAACAATTGTTTCCCTTGTTTCCCACCGCCTTGGGTAATGTAATCCTGCTTCTTCATCTTTCCTGTCTTCTGATCTGGCTGATGGAGAAATTCACCCTAATCGAATCATCAAAAAATTGGATTTGACCCTATTTTTAGAAAATGTGTCTTGAATTTGATTTATTAAGGATCGATTTGCTCATCTTTAACTGGATATGTGTCCGGATATGTACACTTATCCACAAAGGGTTAGGTTTTGGTAATTACACTAAAAACTATTTTTTAGGCTTTGCCTTTTTCTTTCATATTGGAGGTCTAGAAAAACAAATGTTTCAACTTATTGTTGAAGTCATATTGATGTAATAGGATATTGAATTTAAAATTAGATATTATGAAAACTTCCCCCCTTCTGTGAATATTTTAAAATACATATTTGCTATTGTTTCCATTGTTCCCTATGAATCGGAATGAATTCAGTGACTGTTATAAGGAATTGGCAATAAAATGCCTTTTAATACCTGTACATCGAGCACACAAGCCGTTTCATTAGTTTTTTTTCCCCTTCAAACTATAAAGAGTCATCTGTTCCCTTTATCATTGCATGAAGGTAAAAAGAAGTATGACAGCAGGATGTAAGGATCGATATACCAATTAAATGACAAGATTACTCTGAAGATTAGCATACAGCTCAATACAAGGAAAAAGGCGCTTCCCTAAGCCTATTAGTCCTAGACAAGCAGCGATTTTTATTTATACAGTTGCACCCCACTGGTCTCGCTCTAGATGTGCTATTTAATACTCACTGCGCCTCCAAAAAAAATATAATGAGTATATATACCCCACACTGCTCAACTACTAAAATAAAACTACATTGTGATGTTCAGATAACCGGAGAAGCACATTAAGAACAATCTATAAAACTCCATGTGATATTCTTGATTGGACTAAAAAGGAATCGGCTCTATATCATGAATTATTTTTTGCCTGACTTTTATCATTGTAGTGAGCAGTGAATATTCTTTTAAGACCAAACGTAGATAACACTTCAGATGTATTGTTATGATCTGTACAAACCACTTTATGCAATTATAGTCCTTTAAAATGAATAAATAATAAAACCAGCAAAGTTGTGGGTATCCAAGATCAGATATGAGAAATGCTTAGCATATCAAAAGTTATAGTTCCCTTAGGGCTCACGCACAGAGCCTCATTAAAGCTACATATTGGACAGAGTTGCAATAGATGCTACAAAGCGGATGTGGAATTGCTGTGTCCACAGAACAAATCTGACTTGGGGCTTCTCTGAAGGATGTTATTTAAGTGGACTTCCTGGTCTTCACTCTTTAACCACCAATACAGGGGTCTGGACTCTGCTGCAGGGAAACTCCCTGGGTAGTCTTTGCTCAGTAGATTGCCAACCTATTGGGGTCAAGATACACCAGTGTTTATCACCAAGGGGTCAGAAAAAAAACTTTGTCTGGGAAAGGCCAAGGTTATGGCAGGCAGTGTTTGTGCAATCTAAAGTCAGGTTGCTCAGAGTCACTATGGAGATCAGGCACAGTTCAGGCAATACAATTTGGAGACAGGTAGAAGTCATTAAAAGGCAGACCAAACAAGATACGCTTTAGATACTATGTATACTATTATGACATTTGACATAAATAATATTTTAATGGTCAGTTGTTTCAGTTGCTATTACTTTCCCTTGTGTTAGATACTATCAGTTCTAGGAAAAAAATGCCTTTATCAAAATGTGGAAATAATAGCAACACCCCTCGATCGACTGCGTGAAGCAAATATAGTGTGGTTAACCTAATTTTATGTCTCAGCCATACTGTAGGTACCTCCATATAGTGCCTTATCTTTTTCCATTATATGTTTTAAATTCTCAGCTGTGGTACCTTATATGTCCTCCCCGAATAATACCTAAGATGTGCCCAAAATATACAGGATAAGCGAAGCAAACTATTTATAAAGTATGCCAACTTTTAATGTTTTAATGTAAACTATGGGATATTTCAAAATTCTATTCAAGAGCTGACTTTTACTTCAAAAATGTTTTCACCAAATTTACACACTCATATACTATTTATTATATCTAAACATAATATCACTGATAATACCGCAATGAACAGTTGAGCGCCAGGCTGACAGCTATTGAAAATTTATGTGGAAAAGGAATCTTTGGCAATTTAATAAAACCTAGAGCTCTAGACACACCATTATTCTACCTATCTGCTACTCTAAACACTCATCCTCTGATCTCAGCTCTGGACTGGAAACCAACCTCCATAAATGTTTATGGCTTCAAGATTGGAGCCACTGCGCCCTGTTCTCTTTCTGGTCCTTATCTGAATTTTGACCAAGACACCAAGCTCTGTTATGGCAGGTTTACATGGCAAAATAGTCGTATAGATCAGTGATTTTCAACCAGTGTGCCTCCAGCTGTTGCAAAACTACAACTCCCACCATGCCCTTCTGTAGGCTGATAGCTGTAGGCTGCCTGGGCATAATGGGAGTTGTAGTTTTGCAACAGCTGGAGGCACACTGGTTGAAAATCACTGGTATAGATTATCTTGGATGAACGTTCCTGTGAAGCTTGTTTTCAACAATCTGCCTGTCTAAAGATGCAGCTGATCACCCAATGAACGAGTGACGCAATCGTTCAACTGGTGAAACAGTTGTTCGTACAGGCACCTAAATTATCATTTCTGGACAGAAAATCGTGCTGTCTAAACAGTGATCTGCTGGACAGAAACAATACAGCTCTATGAGGACTCGTACTGCATGTTCTCATACTCTTGAGGTGATCGTTGCATATAAATGCAGCGCTTCACCTTCACTGAACAAGCAGCCAGATGTCAGAAAGGAAAGCACATGTAAAACCATCATTAGAAGTAAGATCCTTTGACAAGTGGTAATGTTCCATCAAAGGATGTCAAACAAAATAGCACAACATGCAGCATGTTTTGTCTGGGAAAAGGGCGGTCATCATAATGTAAGCCTGAGTGACTCTACTGTAGTCAATAGGGTTTTGTGGTGCCATTGATGTCCGTCATAATGTGGATCTGGCATTGTCAATATGTTGACTGTTCTACTTCTAAGACAGCAGAACAAGGGATATGGGTAACACATGGCATATTGTACAGAAATTAAATTGCATCTGCCATAAGTCCTGGGGTTGTTTACTTAGACAGACTTAAAGAAGATTTAAAGAAGACCTGTTTATATCTTTGTTCTCTCTAGAGAGAACTCCAGCAAAAAATGTATTCTCTGACCTGTTAGAAAGATACATGTAATCTGTAGTGAACGTAATGTCTGTATTTGTGAGTTATCTCCTCCCTCCTGCTTCTCAGCTGTGTCATGTGACCAGCGATCAGACTTTCCATATAACAGAGCGTCTTATGTGTGGACAGGAAGTCAGTTTCTCTATGTATTCCTATGGGAGCCTCAATGTTAGTCTCATAGGAATGAAGAGAAGTAACTGAATTTCTATCCTGTATCAGTTGGAGATCAGAGAGTTGGTCACATGACACAGCTTAGGATCAGAAGGCAGGTTATAACTTGCAAATACAGTCACTGATGAGAGGATTGCATTCACTACAGATTACAGCATGCACCTCTATAACATGAGGAAATGTTCATGAGGGTGCCCTAAAGTTAGTAAAGCTATACATGCATAAATTGCATTGTATTTTGTGGTGACAAATACTTTTTAAGTAAATTTAAAATAAAAAGGCATTCCAGACTTTTTGTTGGGGTGTCCCCAGTATTGGGGAAGGAAGGGGGGTTGATTTAATATGTATTGTGGTTCAGAAGTCATATGTTAGGAGGTATGGTTGTTAAATAAATAAAGTGATTAATTAACATGAATTGTGCTAACTGTACTTAAGGGTGTTGCCCCACAAAAAATATTCTACAGTTTTTAAACCCGCAGCCGGATTTGGATACTATTGTAATGGCATGTAATTAAAAGCAAAGCATAATCACTGAGTTATTCAATAAATTGTATCTGTATAGTGCCACCTGCTGTTTATTATTTTTTTCTTACCTCAGATTCACTGAGATGGCTTCTGACTTGTGATAGGGAGAGAGCTGCAGGGGAATGGGCATGTCCCTGGGCTGCAGCAGAAAAGACACTCCCACTGAGCTTTCAATTTGACATAAATCTAGCAAAGCAATGATTGTGGAGATCTCTGGATTCATGTGAGGTACATGGCTGGTTCTAGCTTTGTTAGAAATACATTGTCATGTACTATATGATGTCTGATGGTTATTGTTTACATTAGTCATTGGATATTCTCCATTTTTACATCTTTATGCTTAAAGGGGTTATGCAACCCCTATAATGACCCCGATAATTCCTGGGCCCCTCAAAGAGGTTATACTTAACCTTGTACCCAGCACCCATGTTGCTCCTGATGTCCGCATGTCCGTCATTTCATATCCTCATGACCCCGGATCAAAATATCTGGCAATGACCAGGGAAACAAACACGGGGGGAGTCAGCCAATAGCAGGCCACAACAAAGATGACCCTCCCTAGCCTCTCTATCCCCTGTTACCAGATGTTTTGATCTGGTGTGATGAGAAGATGCAACAGTGGCTGTGATGCAGGAGCCAGGAGCAGGGTAAGTATAACCTATCTGAGGGGCCTGGGCATTATAGGGGTCATTATAGAAGTTAGCAAATGGCATTTATCATGTATACAAAGTTAATACAAGGCACTTACTAATGTACTGCGATTGTCCATATTGCTTCCTTTGCTGGCTTGATTCAATTTTCCATCACATTATACACTGCTTGTATCAAGGGATTACAACCATACTGCAATCCAGCAGCGGCCGTGAATGCAAAGAATAGGAAAAAGTACCAGCCTGTGCCCACTCTGGCAGTCCTGGTCACCATTGAGGCCAATGTTTTTTCCTATAGCATGCAAGCCGATAGGGCAAGTGATAGAAACACGTTCCTAAAGAAAAGAAATGAGGAGATCAGGGATAGATAATTTGAATTGCAGGGATAGGAGAGGGACGATTTCAAGACAGATTCCATAGGGGATTATCAGGCAGTGAAATCGCTACTCTAGTACACTGAGCAGCAGTGACTGGGCATTGGGGTTAGCCTGTTATACAGCACTGCACTCTGTTCTAACGGCTGTTTTGGGGTGCTTTCAAAGAAGCACCTCTAGTGTCCCTTGTTGCAGTGCAATAAGATGGTCAGAGCCTTATTTGGGATACAAAAAAAAAGAAAAAATTATATATATATATATATATATATATATATATATATATTTATTTATATATATTTTGGGTTGTGTTTGGGGAAAAACATATATTATCCATGATTGGCAGCTTGAAAATGTGAAAGAAATAGTTGTGGAGTCATTCGCCATACAAATAGACAAGCGCCATTTAGTGCTTCTTCAGTGAAGTTGAATTGCCAAAAAAACTGTGAATCCGTGTTTGTGGGGTTGTTCATTTTAAATAAGTATTTGTGGTGTCAGTCGCCATACAAACAGACAAGCTCCATATAGTGCTAACTTCTTCAGTGAAGTTGAATTGCCAAAAAAAAAAAGCCGTGTATGTGAGGTTGTTCATTTTAAATAACTATTTGCAGCGTCAGTCCCTATACAAACAGACAAGCGCCATATAGTGCTAACTTCTTCAGTGTAGTTGAATTGCCAAAAAAACTGTGAATCCATGTTTGTGGGGTTGTTCATTTGAAATAACTATTTGCTGCGTTATTCGCCATACAAACAGACAAGTGCCATATAGTGCTAACTTCTTCAGTGAAGTTGAATTGCCAAAAAACAGTGAATCCATGTTTGTGGGGTTGTTCATTTTAAATAACTATTTGCAGCGTTATTCGCCATACAAACAGACAAGCGCCATATAGTGCTAACTTCTTCAGTGTAGTTGAATTGCCAAAAAAACTTTGAATCCGTGTTTGTGGGGTTGTTCATTTTAAATAAGTATTTGCGGTGTCAGTCGCCATACAAACAGACAAGTGCCATATAGTGCTAACTTCTTCAGTGAAGTTGAATTGCCCAAAAAAAAAAGCCGTGTTTGTGGGGTTGTTCATTTTAAATAACTATTTGCGGCGTTATTTGCCATACAAACAGAGAAGCGCCATATAGTGCTAACTTCTTCAGTGAAGTTGAATTGCCAAAAAACCAGTGAATCCGTGTTTGTGGGGTTGTTCATTTTAAATAACTATTTGCGGGGTCAGTCGCCATACAAACGGACAAGCGCCATATAGTGCTAACTTCTTTAGTGTAGTTGAATTGCCAAAAAAACTGTGAATCCATGTTTGTGGGGTTGTTCATTTGAAATAACTATTTGCGGCGTTATTCACCATACAAACAGACAAGCGCCATATAGTGCTAACTTCTTCAGTGAAGTTGAAGTGCCAAAAAAACATTGAATCCATGTTTGTGGGGTTGTTCATTTTAAATAACTATTTGCTGTGTTATTTGCCATACAAACAGACAAGTGCCATATAGTGCTAACTTCTTCAGTGAAGTGGAATTGCCAAAAAACAGTGAATCCATGTTTGTGGGGTTGTTCATTTTAAATAACTATTTGCAGCGTTATTCGCCATACAAACAGACAAGCGCCATATAGTGCTAACTTCTTCAGTGTAGTTGAATTGCCAAAAAAACAGTGAATCTGTGTTTGTGGGGTTGTTCATTTTAAATAAGTATTTGCGGTGTCAGTCGCCATACAAACAGACAAGCGCCATATAGTGCTAACTTCTTCAGTGAAGTTGAATTGCCCAAAAAAAAAATAGCCGTGTTTGTGGGGTTGTTCATTTTAAATAACTATTTGCAGCGTCAGTCGCCATACAAACAGACAAGCGCCATATAGTGCTAACTTCTTCAGTGTAGTTGAATTGCCAAAAAAACTGTGAATCCGTGTTTGTGGGGTTGTTCATTTTAAATAACTATTTGCTGCGTTATTTGCCATACAAACAGACAAGTGCCATATAGTGCTAACTTCTTCAGTGAAGTGGAATTGCCAAAAAACAGTGAATCCATGTTTGTGGGGTTGTTCATTTTAAATAACTATTTGCAGCGTTATTCGCCATACAAACAGACAAGCGCCATATAGTGCTAACTTCTTCAGTGTAGTTGAATTTCCAAAAAAACAGTGAATCTGTGTTTGTGGGGTTGTTCATTTTAAATAAGTATTTGCGGTGTCAGTAGCCATACAAACAGACAAGTGCCATATAGTGCTAACTTCTTCAGTTAAGTTGAATTACCAAAAAACAGTGAATCCGTGTTTGTGGGGTTGTTCATTTTAAATAACGATTTGGGGCATTATTTGCCATACAAACAAAGAAGCGCCATATAGTGCTAACTTCTTCAGTGAAGTTGAATTGCCAAAAAATAAGTGAATCCGTGTTTGTGGGGTTGTTCATTTTAAATAACTATTTGCAGCGTCAGTCGCCATACAAACAGACAAGCGCCATATAGTGCTAACTTCTTCAGTGTAGTTGAATTGCCAAAAAAACAGTGAATCCATGTTTGTGGGGTTGTTCATTTGAAATAACTATTTGCGACTTTATTCACCATACAAACAGACAAGCGCCATATAGTGCTAACTTCTTCAGTGAAGTTGAATTGCCAGAAAAACAGTGAATCCGTGTTCGTGGGGTTGTTCATTTTAAATAACTATTTGCGGCGTTATTTGCCATACAAACAGAGAAGCGCCATATAGTGCTAACTTCTTCAGTGAAGTTGAATTGCCAAAAAAACAGTGAATCCGTGTTTGTGGGGTTGTTCATTTTAAATAACTATTTGCGGCGTTATTCGCCATACAAACAGACAAGTGCCATATAATGCTAACTTCCTCACTTAAGTTGAATTACCAAAAAACATTGAATCCGTGTTTTGGGGTTTTTAATTTTAAATAACGATTTGCGGCATTATTTGCCATACAAACAAAGAAGCGCCATATAGTGCTAACTTCTTCAGTGAAGTTGAATTGCCAAAAAAACAGTGAATCCGTGTTCGTGGGGTTGTTCATTTTAAGTAACTATTTGCGGCATTATTCGCCATACAAACAGACAAGTGCCATATAGTGCTAACTTCTTCAGTGAGGTTGAATTGCCAAAAAAACTGTGAATCCGTGTTTGTGAGGTTGTTCATTTTAAATGACTATTTGTGGCATTATTCGCCATACAAACAGACAAGCACCATACAGTGCTAACTTATTCAGTGTAGTTGAATTGCCCAAAAAAATAGCCGTGTTTGTGGGTTTGTTCATTTTAAATAACTATTTGCAGCGTCAGTCGCCATAGAAAAAGAAAATTGTCATATAGTGTGTAGTGCTGTGCAGTAAGCCATTGTACTGCAGTTCAGCAACCCATTGTTAACCCACTCTGTGGGTGACGGTATTGCTTAAAGAAAGAGTTAAGCAGTTGTGCAAGGCAGTGAGCAAAGTATATTTTTTGGGGGGATTCTTAATTTCCTTTTATTTTAAATTTTTTATCAAACAGTATGTCAAACAGAGGGGTGACAGGCCCTTCCCAAGGGACAGGCAGTAGCACAAATGTTTCTGGAATAGACACAGGTCACAGCAGAGGAAGGGGACGTGGCATTATGGGTCACTTGGTGAGGCCAGAGCTACCGGTGTCATCTAGTGGTCGTGTGTTGACCACCAACCCAGCACTTCCTCCGAGATTACATCTGACACCCCCAGCCAAGAGTCGGCGGGTTCGTTAGACACAACCCTTAGTTGGCATGGGCCTGGAGCAGCTCCAGTGCCCTCACCTGTCCTCAACCTGCCTCTGTCCTTTTCGGTTCCCTCAGCCAGAGAAGTACTGTATGCTGTGGGCTCTGCGCCACTATACAGCGAAGACGAACTACTTGAGGACAGTCAGCAGCTATTGGGAAGCCAAGAGGTGGGGCAGAAATCCGCTCCTTCCAGTAGGCGGTCAAGTACTGACGAGGAACGTGTAGTGGGAGGTGATGTTGAGAGCCGTCAGGCTTTGTACACTGAGACAGTTGAGGAGGACATTAGCGACGTGCAAACTGTAGTTGATGATGATGTAGCCGATCACACTTTGGGAGCCGGGTGAAGAAAGGGCTTCATCATCATTATCATCATCTGCAGACGAGACTGACAGCTTGCGCGTCAGGCAGCGGTGCAGGCAGCAAGTCGGTAGTGTGGCCGTTAGACAGGAGGGGCAGCATTGCGAGGTTGGGAGCCAAACGGGCACAGGGTAG
The DNA here is from genome assembly GCA_900303285.1 of Rhinella marina. Taxonomy (NCBI): domain Eukaryota; kingdom Metazoa; phylum Chordata; class Amphibia; order Anura; family Bufonidae; genus Rhinella; species Rhinella marina. The sequence goes on from ONZH01014666.1 coordinate 23,616, forward strand.
ACCACACTCTTCGCAGGTGCTTTCCGGACTTGAAAAGAGCGGCGCTGGGGCTCAGCCAGGCAGCGGAGGTACCACTCAGTCAGTGCGGAGTGTTGGTGGTAAAATCGCCTACTCGGCGGTGTGGGAGTTTTTTGTTAAGACGCCTGAGGAGGTGAACATGGTTATATGTAGAATCTGTGGTCATAAAGTGAAGCGTGGCCAGGGTGCTAATGTTGGCACCACGGCCCTGCGACAACATATGCAGCATCATCACAAAGTGGCCTGGGAGAACCGTGGCTCAGATGTAGCGGTCCAGTCGGCAGCAGCAACAGCAGCATCACCCAGTGGCACGCATCCCATTTCAAGCAGTCAAGGCTCCAGCACCTCTGCCGAAGGGAGCTGTCTGTCATTATCTACCGCTCCAGATGCACCTGCTCCTCCTCCTCTCATTCCTCGCCACTCCTTATGGCATCAGTCGTTCACCAAGGCGATTGCAAAGAGACAGCAGTACGTGTCCAGCCATCCTACAGCTCAGAAGCTGACCGTGCTCCTTTCCAAGTTGCTCGTGCTGCAGTCCCTCCCTTTTCAACTGGTGGACTCTGCACCATTCAGAGAACTGATGGCTTGTGCCGAGCCGAGGTGGAGAGTCTGAAGCCGTCATTTCTTTGCCAAAAAGTGAGTTCCAGCCCTGCACAAATATGTAGAAGAGAAGGTGGACCAGTCCTTCAGCCTGTCGGTGTCTGCCAAAGTACACGGCAGCACCGACGTGTGGAGTTGTAACTATGGTCAAGGCCAGTACATGTCCTTTACAGCCCACTGGGTCAATGTGCTTTCTGCCCAGCCAGCAACTTGAACAGGTGACACCACTTTCTCCTCCTCCTTGCATGCACTTCAGCCATTCTTACACCGCCAAGCACACCCTCCTTGAGTTGCAGCGGCAGAATGGCGTCCCCCAACATAGGCTGATATGTGACGTTTCCACCCGTTGGAATTCTACCCTCCATATGTTAGACCGACTGTACGAACAGAGAAAGGCTATAAACGATTTCTTAATGATCCAAAAGGACAGGAGTACTCCCCTGTGTAATTTTGATGTCAGCCAGTGGCAGCTCATGCGTGACACCTGCTGCTTGCTCAGGCCCTTTGAGGAGGCCACGTTATTTGTCAGTTGCCAGGACTACGGTATGAACAACGTCATTCCACTGCTTCATGTCCTGGAACAGATGCTGCAAAATCTTTCTGGTCAGGGGACTGGAGACGTGGAGACTGCATCTCACGGCCACATGAGTTTGGTGGGGGCTGAACTGGAGAAGGAGGAGGACATTGGAGCACAAGCATTTAATGATTTTTCTACCCAGGTGATAGAAGAGGAGGAGCAAGAGCAGCCAGAGGAGGTAGATGGAGATGAGGAAGATGAGGCAGAGGACCCAGAGACACCATGGCAGTATACAGTGGAGTTGGAGGCAGGGAGTCCCCCCCAGTCACTTGCGCAAATGGCCCAATGCATGCTCACTTGCTTACGTAGTGACAGCCGAAGAGTCACCATCCGGCAGAGGTATGACTTCTGGCTCTCCACCCTCTTGGACCCTCACTACCGGTCTAAAATGGGGGCCTTTTTTTCACCTGCTGAGAGGGAGGACAAACTGAAGTACTATAGAGACATCCTATGTAGTCAGTTGGCTGCTGCTTGTCTGCGTCCTCGTCCATCATCTCGCAGTTCTGACCGGGGGTTCCCTCAGCGCTCACGTGCCACTGTCACGGCTGTTGTGGGGGGGTAGGAGCAGTACCAGCTCCATCAGCAGCAACTGGAGCCTGGAGTCGCAGATGAGCAGCTTTCTTTACCTGCCAAGTGCGGAAAGTACTCACCAGCACCAGCAGCAGTAGGTAGACCAGGAGCAGACCCTGAACCAGCAGGTGGTGGCCTACTTGGACAGCACCCTGCCACCCCACATTGAAGATCCGCTGGACTACTGGGCAGCCAAACTGGATTTGTGGCTGCAACTGGCCGAGTTTGCACTGGAGAAGCTGTCCTGCCCGGCTAGTAGTGTGGCATCAGAGCAGGTGTTCAGTGCAGCGGGTGCCATAGTTACCCCAAAGAGAACTCGCCTGTCCTTCCAAAATGTGGAAAGACTCACCTTTGTCAAGATGAATCAGGCGTGGATCAGCCAGGATTTCCACCCACCAACGCCTGATGCATCAGATTAGATCGGCCATGATGCGTCACCCAAACCTTGACAAATGAGACTGTATTCTTCAGGCTACCTTCCCCAGCCACTCTTATGATGCTGCCACCTGCCTGATGCCACACATCTGCCAGCTGCTCCTTTTACCACCCAGCATCTTTACCAATGACTGGTATTGCCACCAACCTCTCCACTCTGTCACTGACCCAATATGTAGAGTTCTGATGCTGCTGCCACCTCAACAATCAGGTCTCCTCATGCTGCTACTGCTGTCACCTCCAGGCTATGTCACCATGCCACTCTGTGTCCCAGCTGCCGCTACCTCCAAATGATGTAATTGTGCCACTCTATGGTATGCTGCTGCTGCCGCCTCCACGCGCTGTGTCCTAGCTTCCGCTTCCTCCAAATTATGCAATTGTGCCACTCTGTGGCCTACTCATGCTGCTGCCACCACATCCACAAGCTGTGTCCTATCTGCCGCTACCTCCAAATTATGTAATTGTGCCACTCTGTGGCCTACTCATGCTGCTGTCGCTGCCTCCACGTGCTGTGTCCTAGCTGCCGCTACCTCCAAATTATGTGATTGCGCCACTATGTGGCCTACGCATGCTGTTGCCGCCTCCACACGCTGTGTCCTAGCTGATGCTACCTACAAATTATGTAATTGTGCCACTCTATGGCCTACTCATGCTGCTGCCGCCACCTCCAGGCTATGTCACCATGCCACTCTGTGGCCTGATGCTGCTGCTGCCGCCTCCACACGCTGTGTCCTAGCTGCCGCTACCTCCAAATTATGTAATTGTGCCACTCTACGGTATGCTGCTGCTGCCGCCTCCACGCGCTGTGTCCTAGCTGCCCCTACCTCCAAATTATGTAATTGTGCCACTCAACGGTATGCTGCTGCTGCCGCCTCCACGCGCTGTGTCCTAGCTGCCGCTTCCTCCAAATTATGTGATTGCGCCACTCTGTGGCCTAGTCATGCTGTTGCCGCCTCCACACGCTATTTCCTATCTGCCGCTACCTCCAAATTATGTAATTGTGCCACTCTGTGGCCTACTCATGCTGCTGCTGCTGCCTCCACGCACTGTGTCCTAGCTGCCGCTACCTCCAAATTATGTGATTGCGCCACTCTGTGACCTACGCATGCTGTTGCCGCCTCCACACGCTGTGTCCTAGCTGACGCTACCTCAAAATTATGTAATTGTGCCACTCTACGGTATGCTGCTGCTGCCGCCTCCACACGCTGTGTCCTAGCTGCCGCTTCCTCCAAATTATGTGATTGCGCCACTCTGTGGCCTACTCATGCTGTTGCCGCCTCCACACGCTGTGTCCTAGCTGCCGCTACCTCCAAATTATGTAATTGTGCCACTCTGTGGCCTAGTCATGCTGTTGCCGCCTCCACACGCTATGTCCTATCTGCCGCTACCTCCAAATTATGTAATTGTGCCACTCTGTGGCCTACTCATGCTGCTGCTGCCGCCTTCACACGCTGTGTCCTAGCTGCCGCTACCTCCAAATTATGTAATTGTGCCATTCTGTGGCCTACTCATGCTGCTGCCGCCGCCTCCACGCGCTGTGTACTTGCTGCCGCTACCTCCAAATTATGTAATTGTGTCACTCTACGGTATGTTGCATTTAAATTTTTAGGACTGCTGCTGCCTCTCCCAGGGTATGTCACTGTGCCAGTCTGTCTCATTAAAATTAGTACGACTCCTGCTGCCTCTTCCACTCTGTGGCCTTGAAATGTATTCGACTGCTGCCTTTTGCAAATGCTGTTACTGTGCCACTCTGTGGCCTTGAAATCTATTCGACTGCTGCCTCTTGCAGATGCTGCTACTGTGCCACTCTGTGGCCTTGAAATGTATATGTCTGCTGCTGCCTCTTGCAGCTGCTGTTACGGTTCCACTCGTTGGCCCAGTAAATTTGTCTGACTGCTGCTGCCTCTTGCAGCTGCTGTTACGGTGCCACTCGTTAGCCTAGGAATTTTGTCCAACTGTGGCTTCCTTTTGCAGCTGCTGTTATGGTGCCACTCGTTGGCCTAGTAAATTTGTCTGGCTGCTGCCTCTTGCAGCTGCTGTTATGGTGCCACTCATTGGCCTAGTAAATTGATTAGAAATTTTTGGACCTTCTGCTAGGCAGCAGCATGTCACTTTGTTTTGAACACTCAAATTTTTAAAAGTAAACGATTCCGGCCCCTGGGACACTCACCGATGAGCATGGGGGAGGCAAGAGGCAGGGGCTCCCACAGGTGGTAGCTCAGCTCCCTGCAGACCGCCAGTTCGATCTCAAGATGGAACTCCGAGCTTTCTTGGCGTACTGCGTCAATACTGACATTTTACCACAGTTGAGGCAAAGCTGGAGCCTTCACTGCACCTCCTCTGTCTTACGTTCCCATCCGCTGGCATAACCAGCCCCAATACTGATAAGAACATATACTACAGTTGATCTTAACAAAAGGCCGAGAATTCTTTTTTACGGTCTGCTCTTCAGGGTGTCACCATGCCACTCTCCGGCCTGATGCTGCTGCTGCCGCCGACTCCACATGCCGTCTCCTAGCAGCCGCTATATCAAAATCATGTAATTGTGCCACTCTGTGGCCTCCAAATAGTACTACTACTTCCACTGCTGCTGCCACTTCCAGGGTCTGTCATTCTGCCACTCTGTGGCCTACCCATGCTGCTGCCACCTGGCCACACTGTTGTTGTGCCACTCTATAGTCTGCTGATGCTGCTGCCACTGCCATCTCCACGCTGTCTGGGGGGCTCTGCTTATATAAGCGTGTAATAGAACAGGTTCTGTCGAAATGTATGTAGAATCAGTGAATTGGTGTAAAAGGCGTGCGCTTTTGGCGCTCTAGTAGGATCTTGGGCCTCTGCATGATTCTTTATAGCTGGCACTAACATTGACCTGTATGGCTGAGGTCATACTTGAGTTATTTGGTGAGTTTTGGCCCCTTAACTGCCCAAATACATAAAAGTGTGCAGCGACTCTAAGAGCGATGCCTGTTATGTGCATGTCACACTGGCTCACAGTATTCTTTCACTACCACAGTAGACTCCCTATGCGTTTTACTGCAAGGCACAGTGTTCTACACCACTATCCAGGCTCTCTGCAGCCCGGAAGTAGACGTTTTTTAACGCGATTCACCACAAATTTATTCGGATCGAAGCAAATCTTTTCGGAAAAATCGGCGAACCAGCCGAATCGAATTTTTGAAAAATTTGCTCATCTCTATTCATAACCATGGAAGCAAGAATTGTATAATGCAATGAAAAATGAATCAAGGCAGCAAATGAGACTTTATGGACAATAACAATACATTACTAAGTGCCTTGTATTAACGGTGTCTACATAATAAATGCCATTTGCCGAAGAGACAACGCCTTTAAATGTCTGTTTGTCTGAAAACATCTACTTATGAGTCATGAAGAGCAAGCTTTTTACAGACTTCAAGGAAAGAGTAACAGATGAAGTCAGCAATATTTCAGTGACAATTGTTTTAAGCAGCATTGATTTTGTAGCTATGTTTCGTTATCTTGGGACTATGACTATTACTTATGGGTTTTTTTTCTTCCCCAGGAACACTAGTCTCACGCATATTTATGTCTGAATATAACAGATGTACCATCCTTTTCCATCATGCCTTTTTCCATACACTTCTGATTGGTCACTTTAATAAATTCTTCTAATTGGTTATATTGAAATTAGTGTGTAAGGAGGTGGGGGGGGAGGGGGTAAACCTGCCAGGCTACAGTTAATAAAATAGTTCCAGGGGCTATACCCTTTAGGGCTCATTCAGGCAACCGATTATTATTGTCCACATCCGTTCCGCAAATTTGCTAAATTGTTGTCCGCATCCATACTTCTATTCTGCAGTCCCGCAAGAAAGATGGAACATTTCCTATTCTTGTCCATTTTAAAGACAAGAATAGGCATTTCTATCATAGGGCTGGCCATTCTGCTCCAAAAAGTGTGGAACACTCACAGCCGGTATCCATGTCTTGGGGATCTGCAATTTGTGGACCACAAAACAGATACAGTCGTCTGAATGAGCCCTTAGGGAATCTATTACCCAGCAAGCTGTACGCGTCTTTGATTCTTAAGCCACCCGACTTACCTTGCTCAAAACCAATTTGAATCCCACAGACAAGCCACGTGTAGTCCAATAGGATTATATGTAATGAGACTGTTTATTGCAGAGTTCTTCTCATATTGTATCCTAAACTAATGCTGAAGGTTATTGAAGGCAGTTGAACATTTTCAATGAGTTCTGTAACTTCCTATTAGAACAGGTAACTTTCTATTAGAAAAGCTGTCACTATAGGCAATCGCTGAATCAACCATGGACGTCTCTTTCTTTAGAGTTTGTACATTAGACAACATTTAATGACGGTTCGCCTGTCAACTGTAAAATGAAAAATGCAATTGATGCGCTGTTTGATGTCGGATTTGTTACAATTATATGTAGAAAACGGGAGCTTTCAAAATGCTATTAAATTCTAATTTTTACACAGCAATATGGCATAAACTGAGACAATTTACTGACCTATTAAAACGTGCCACCATCCAACTACAAGTGCACTTATTTTAAGTGTATCTGATGTAAAACAATCATAGTTGGAGGTTATCATCAGTTGGGGTTGATAGATGTCCATGAGCACTACAAAAGATGCGTCAATGATGACTTTAAAGAGGTTTTCCAAGTAACCTATAATATCAGTCAATACATGCTAGGAATTGTAGTTCTCTTTTCTTATACCTCCTCTCTATAATGCCCAATAGCAAACTCTTGGAGGCAGGGAGAGAAGAAGTTAAACATTGCAAGAAGACACCAAGTTGGGTGAGTAATGCAATGATTTATCTTATAGATTTCTAGTGTAATTTGGCTAACACCAGTATATATGATAATTTCCATTTTCTGTGTTGTAGTATTGTGCCCCAGTTGTCCCAGATATGATGTCCTCCTTTTTAGGATTCTGAAAGTGGCCTCCCTAAAGGGTACAGATATTGACTGTGTAGGCGTTAGGCTAACTCTATTAACAAATGAGTGTTTCCATTGTGGCCCAAGGGGCGGTGAGTATGTGCACTGGTGAAGGAAAGGTGAGATAAGGTCTGCAGCTCTGCATTTAGGGGGTCATAGAGAGCCAGGATTCTGCATGAATTTGGTGACTGAACTGGGACCAGGACTGGTTTGTATAAATCAGGGGTCTGTATAAATTTAGGTGCTGATCTGGAGTTGATATGGAGTACTTATGAATTTTGGGGCTGATCTGGGGTCTGTATGAATTTGGGGGCAGGTATGGAGTATTATCCTGGGTCTGTATGAATTTAAGGTTTAATCCGGGGTCTGCATAAATTTGTGGGCTAATCAGGGGTCAGTTTGAATTCGGGAACTGATTTGGGGTCATCTGTAGTCTATGTGAAATTGAGAAGTTATTGTGGTTCTAATCTGGGGCTTGTATGGATTTGTGATCTAATCAGGGGTCTGAATGATTTTGGGACTTATCTAGGGTTGATGCATGGAGGAATGGCTGCAGTAAGCTGCAGAACACCCTATGCATCTGAAAAAAAGATCAGCAGGACTTAGTACACTGCATCCATTTACAACTGGTCTGTATATAACACGACTTTTATTTTATCATAGGCCTGCACTGCAAGTTGCAAAAGAGGTGTGATAAGACCCAGGCAATGTTATATATAAATATAAATCCATCCTTCGGATGCAACTCTGCAGTTGTAAATAGGCATTTGTCACAAACGTGCCTGCATCAGGTTGTAGGCGTTCGGCTAGGCTTTCAAAAGTGACATAATTTGACATGTTTTCCTCTTTGTTTGGTTGCTGTTTACCACACCCCTTCCCCTCAGCTGTTGCGGGTGTGGTGATTATCTTTCCCCTATTTATCCCTTCCTCTCCCAGTATTCCTTGTGGTGGTTTATACTTTCTGCTGACTTTGTTTTGAGTGGTGTGGATCTTGACTGAGATCCGGTTGCTGCAATATCTGCATTAAGATAAGTGTCATTTTCCCTATTGTGTTTATCCGACTTTTCCCTGTTGTGGTTTTGCCTTCTGGAGTCTCCTGTTCGTCCGTCCTCTTGGAGGAACGGGTTGACTCTTTCCTCTGTCACTAGCTGCAAGGTTCTATAGCGTGAGTTTGTTATTAGGTTCCTGTGTATGAACTCTCCTACAACTAAGGCCTGTTCATACTGGTAGTCAGTCAGGGCGTAATTTCAGGCTCATCTGCAGGAGGTGACCGTTTCCCTTGTTTGGTCTTTTCCCTTCCCTCTTACGCTTGGTGTGGCAATTCCCTCCACACCAGAGCGTGACAGCATTTGAGAGCTCAATTGGTGGGGGGCCCACTCGGATGTGTTTTGCCAACTTCCTTCCTGTGCTGAACCCCTAGCTGTGCCTCTGAGTCTTCCTAAAGTAGTAAAACTCATCTGTAGAATATGACTATTTGGGCAAGTTGTGCCATCATACCTATTTATGGACAATTAAGAAAGACACAACCAATGTCCCAATTGTTAAAATTATTTGATAAAGTTTCTTGGCATCATCAATTACTATATGTTAAGAATACTGGAAAAACTCCTATGTGTATATTATTGCCATCATTACCAAAATAAATAAATAAAGTTTGGTTTTGTCACTTTGTGCCTTTTTTATTTTTTGTTCATTAATCCATCATCTTCCAAATATGTGAAGAACCCAAGCACCGTCATATCGAAATATATAACCTTGAAAATGCAATTTCACTCAATGCCAAACAAACCATCTAAATCTGAGAAATAATCAGTGTTATGATGCCTGTACAACATATGATATACAGTAGTAACACAATTTTACCTATTGCAGCACATGATATATTGTAACCAAGCGACACTTTTTTCTATCATTGACTTTTCAGTTATACGTGGGTCAACATTTTGGAAACATACCAGAAAGAAAATCCAAAAAATGATTTAACAGTGTTTGGTTTCTGTTACTCTACTATTTTACAAAGAAATCCATAGCTCCTGCAACAGATCTGTTTTTTTTTTTTTTTAAATCAGTAACTAATAATTGCCCTCATTATTTCGATATCTATATTTGTTTTTTTTTTTTTACATATATACATCAGTGAAATCACTGTCCCAACTGCACTTCATCATTAATTATTACTGTCAGCCATAGTGCTTTCAAATAGCAGCATGTACACCAATAATACATCTTTTTTTTTGCATTTTTAAGTGCTTTTCAACTCCTGTAGAGATGCCTACAGAGAAATATCTAAAAAATATATATACTAACAACACGCTGCATTGCTAAAAATAGATGAATGAAAAACTGAACACAACATGAAAAAATGATTTGTCTGCCGTGAATTTCATAATTCCATAATTCACGATAGGCTTTAATGTAACATCTGGTTCTGGACATCACTAAAAATACTAAGAAAATTATTAAAAAATGTAAAATTGGTCTAAAGGTGTTATCTGAAAAATAAAAAATGAAAAACCTTGTGGAAAGCGTTCATTCTCCTGCTGATCCGGTACAGTCGTTTCATTGGTCTCCTGGTTTTTGTTTGCAAATAGACAGCATGTGATTGTTGCCACGAATCAAAGGCCTTAGTGTTCACAGGCCATAATACTGCCATTATGACTCCAATCTTTAAACAGTGATGCAATATGGCATGGGAATGCTGAGGCTAGTGACTGACAATTATATGTGTATGTATAGCCATGCAAGCCTGTCTATACTAATTCTAAACATACAAGGAACATGAAATTGGCCAATTTCCCATGTCATTTCTCAAAATGTATGATCCATGAATGCATACATGACTGTATACTGTCCTAATGAAGGCCCTGGCTGCCTTGGTATAAGTTGAGTAACATGTTCCCCTGCCATTCTCCACGTTAATGAGTTGCCAGATGGTGTCGCCACCTCAGGCAACTCCTGGGTACCTGTAGTTTTTCTCAGACGCTGAGCCGTAAATGGCAACAGGAAGGGCAACAGGGACAATTTATTAGGATATTTGTGGTAGAGTATACAGTCATGAGTGCTTGTATGAAGCATATGTGACTTTATATAACATTCTGAAAAATGCCATGGGAAGCTGGAAAACCCCTTTAAGTCCTTTCTCTTTCTATGCAATTCATAATTCTTAATCACTGAGCAGTCCTGCTCAGTGATTAACAGCCCTTTCTGTATGACTGTGCATAAACAGACAGCTGTCAGTCACCAATAGGACAGACCTCCCCCTGGACTCCTAAGCTTACAAAGAACATTTAAATAAGTACATTACAAGTTATACTGAATCATTTACGACTAAATTACATACCAGTCGGTTTAGCTACTTCTGCTCTATACCATGTTGCCAGGAGAACAGATCTTGGTCAACATAACAAGTTCCCTTTGATGATGGTGAGAAAAATGATCTAAATTGATTGATTACTACTTTGACATTAGAGATGAACATTTGCCAAACTTTTCCTAAGATTCGTGTATTCGACGAATAGATTTGTTGTATTTGCGTACAAAATATACGTTATTATGTGGCGAAAATACAACATATAACTGTTGTATTTTCGCTCCAGATGCCGGATCCGGGCTGCCTCTAGTGTAGAAGTAGCCTAAGGCCATTATTTAATGATTTTTGACAGCTGCTGTACCACAGAGGAGCCGCTCTCACCGTCCTCCATCCCAGCGAGAGAGGACCCCACCTGCCCCTCCAACACCACCAGCCCAACTACCAGAGGTAGAAGGTAGGCAAAATAAAAAGTGTAAAGGGTGGACCTTCTGTCTTCAAAATATGAGCTAAATGTATGTTTTATCTTTTGTACCTCCAACTGACAGGGAGCAGTTTTCCCCTGGACTATGTGAAGACCACGCCATATGGGTGTCCAGTAAGTACTACAATCCAAAAAAAAGGTTCAGTCAGTACAGAATACATGTCACTGAATAAGTCGCTCCAGTACATGTACCAAATATATAATGACATTACAATTGATAACGTATTCTGATCCAGATTCTGGTTAAAGTTTAGATTTTTTTTGTGGGACAACCGCTTTAACTCGATCATACAAACTTATTACATAACTGTTTCCACCCCTACAGACATCCCCACTGACTTCGAAGTGCAGGCTGCATTACAGCGCTTTTGGCTCCACGCTGCCTCCCGACTCATTTGTGGCCTGCAACTGTAGCTGCAAGAGCTGCATGACATGATGGCCCGACGTCGGCAAAGGCCGGCGTAATTTTATTTTTTTGTTCCTTTCTTTTGTTTATTATATTATTTATTTGTTAAAAAGAAGTTTTTATTTATTACTAGAATATTCTTGTTTTGAGTGTTTTGTTAAACCTATAACACCTTCCTGATCCTGACATTCCTGACCTGAGTTTTTTTCCCACGGCCATTTTCCCATATTAATGAAGACAGCGGTGTCTGCCGGCCGAAGTATTACTAAATTACACACACTCCTGTTCACTGATTACAATTGACAGACAGTAAAATAAAAAAGGCTTGGCTTGTTTGAGCAACAAGCCTATACATTCTACCATAACATAGGCAGTGAAAATTGTATATGAGCTTTTCATGGCTTCCCCGGCCAGTAGTAGTAGGGGATGGGGTATATCAGCATAGAGTAATTGGTAAAATAAATACAACAAACTGCGGTGGTATATAACAATGTCCGCTAATGTAACTTGTAACGGGAGGCAGAGGCAGTGGAATTTTTATTTTTTTTAATATATATAACACATATATATTTATATATATTTTTTTTTGGGGGGGGGACTAAAGGCTGAGGCTCCAAAACAAACTTAACAATACTAAATAGAACTATTAGTAACATTAACTAACAACAGCTACTCTCCTACCAAGCGTAGAAAACGGAGGCGGAGGTAGACAACAGTGTTTGGTTTTGAAAAGGGTTTTGGAGACTTTGGGTTCGCACAGCCCATGTCATGATACAAGACGTTTGGCAGTAACATTATGCCGGCTGACAGCAACAGTGAGTAGACACTCAGACTATTCTGCCCTGCAAGGCCTGATCTAATCACCACCAGCATCAGCAAGAGGAGTATGAAATTCGGATGTAATCCAGCCTTTATTCATTTTTATAAAGGTAAAGTGGTGCTAAAAACCCTCTCTGACATGACACTTGAGGCTGGGCAGGAAAGAAGCCCTAGTGCGTAGTGGGACCGTTCCAGCCACTGTTGTAATCTGCCTGCCCAGAAGTCCAGGGAGTCTGAGAAGAGGCTTTGTGAGCCAGACTGCAAGTATGCCTGAACCTGCTCATTGAGGCGGGTGATCTGGGCCTGCTCACTTGGCTGCAGCTGTTGGGAGCCTGCAGAGAAAAATTCCTGCATCATACTTATTAGGCTTAACTGGCTGCTGCTGGTTGTGGCAGAAGGTGAATGACTTGGCCGGACCTCCTTCTCAGACAAGCTGGCAGAAGGCTGGGGCTGGCTGAAAGCTGTAACCAGGTTACTACATAGCTTCTCCCGCAATCATACTAATTTATCTTCCCTTTCCTGGGAAGGAAAACAATCCCCCATGTTGGATTGATATCGGGGGTCCAGAAGCATCACCAGCCAGTATTCGTCAGTCTGCCTTATGTTTAAGAAACGCCTGTCAGTGCATAAGCATGTGAGCATACAACTCGCCATCCTGCCCAGTGTGCCTGAGAGGCCACTTCTTTCCAACTCAGCCTCTCTCTGAGAAACGGCTGTGTCCCTGAAAGTCTCATCAACCTCCAGATCCACCAGCTATGTCTCCTCCTCCTCATCCTGGTCATCATCATCCTCATTAAAATCCTCCTCCTAACCCCCTCCTTTAACTGAAGCTCCTCATCCTCATCCTTCTCCTGCTGTGCAAGGGAACTTTGGCGTTGGGGATCCCCTACAGTGACAGCATGGAGGGCAGACAAATGGCCAGGATTTCCTTCCCCCTTTGCCCCCTGCTGCATGAGCGTGAGTGTCTTTTCCAGCACAAATATTATTGAAAGTATGTCGTTCACACCGCAGCTGTCCCGGCTGACCAATTTTGTGGCTTCTTCTAAAGGACTTAGAACAGTGCAGGCATCTTAAACCAGCCTCCACTGCCGGAAATCAAAGCCGCACCTGCTCCCTATGGTGGAAGATTCTGGCTGCTGCTGGACAAAATCATCCACTGCTCTACGCTGCTCTAAGAGCTGCTGCAACATATGAAGAGTGAAATTCCACCGGGTCGGCACGTCACCTATTAATCGGTGTGGCGGAAGACCGTTTTGACGATGCAGTTCCACCAGAGCATGGCGAGATACATATGAATGGCTGATTTGAGTGCAAAGTTTCCGCGACTTTGCCAGCACTGTGCGCAGGCCAGTGAATGTTTTTAGAAATCTCTGCACCACTAGATTTAGGACATGTGCCATACAGGGAGCATGCGAGAATTGACCCAGGTTCAGCGCTGCCACTGTATTTGTCCCATTGTCACTCACTACCTTGCCCACTTCCAGCTGACGTGGAGTAAGCCAGCGTGCAATTTGTTGCTTCATGTAATGCAGCAAGCACTGGCCTGTGTGGCTGCTACTGCCAAGACAAACTAAGTCTAACACTGCATAGCAGCGTTTCACCTGGCACATGTGATATGAAGGAGTGGGGGTAACTCGCTGCCCTGACACTCCAGCAGGCGGACTGCCCATGGAGGTGGAAGCGGATAGTTGTTGGGTGGTCTGCTGCAATCCTGGCTGGAAAGCGTGTGGAAGTGCCAACAGCAATTGACCCGGTTGCTGTGGGATTCCTGCCTCGCTGCCACTAAATACATTCAGCCAGTGGGCAGTAAAGGACATGTATTGCCCCTGGCCGTAAGCACTGCTCCAGGTGTCCACTGTGACGTGCACAGTGCTGCAGAGATACAGCTTCAGGGAGCGTCCAATATTGTCAGAAACTGCACAGCCAGTAAATTTGTCAGGTGACCATTCAGTTTGCGCATTGTCGGATTACTTGTGGCGTAACTGCTTCCTGGCCACGCACTCGGCAATGGACGGCTGCCAAATGAGAGGAGGTGGAGAAATGCACGCACTGGCCGACGATGAGGTGGATGTACTAAGTACACCCCGGGATGCGGGCTGAGCTATGGCCCTGGATGCGGCCTGCCTGACAGAAGGGACCCCGGGAGAAGTAACCAGCTCTTTAGTATTAATGGGCTGCTCTAAATTGCCGGCATGACGCCGCTTCAGATGGTTCCACAGAGCAGTGGTCCAAACATTTGTGGCTTTCCCATAGCTCAATTTCTGTTTACACAAATTACATGTGGCCATACTGATATCCCCCGGCAGAGTGGTGAAATACTTCCACACACCCGACGTGCACTCTCCACAGCTGGCCAAGCTTGTAGCCCTTGCATGCTTACACCCACTATATTTTGGGTCTCGCTAGTTCCCAGGGAAGCACTAGCCCTGGGCCTAACTCACCTCTGCCCTCTGTTGCTGTACTACTACTACTACCCTCCTCTTCTGAGATCAAATCCTCCTCACCTGCCCGATCCGCTTCCCAGGTCCTCCGGTCTAACACATCAGATTCATCATCAGACTCCTCGAAAGCACATTTTTCGGAATGCAAATTAGGCTGTTCCCAACCAACCGACAATTCCGGGCAGTCCAAACTCTGACTGCCCTCTAAGAAATGCTCAGGGAGGCTGTCCTCTATAACCGTCAGATTATACGGTGGGCTTCGGTGGCTTTTTTTTAATAAATTGCAGAAGGGCCACCACTAGGAGGGAACACTGAAGCCCGAGAGGTGGCAGAAAATGACGGGGTTTGCTGGAGTGGAATGGTGGAGTAGGACGAGTCTGACCCCTGGCTACATATGGATACTGCATCAGCAGATGACAGCAGATCATCCGGCTGAGACTGAGATGAGCATGCCATCCACTCAACTAGCTCATCCACTTTCTCCTCCACTACAATTTTGCGCCTTGGTGGGTTAGCCTGGTGGAACAACGGCCAAGTATTGCGAACACTACTAGTAGATGCTCTGGCTACAGGTCCTTAGGTCCTTTGGCACTTCTGCCCTTTTCCACCTTCTCCTTTTTTTTATAGCTCGAGGTCTGGCTGGAACTGGACCCCTTTTGCTTATCCATTCCAGACATTTTTCAATTCTCTGTGGCCCTACAGCTGGTCTTCGTCCCTGTATCTCCCTGTCTCTCCCTGTCTCTCCCTATCTCCCCCTGTCTCTCTCTCCCTGCTTGATTAAATACTAGCCCTGAACTGGCCCTGCAATTGTCCTGCAGTATCCCTGATATGTGTAATATGGATTCCCAGAGCTATTATATCAAATTTTCACAAAACAGGTCTCAGAACTTCACACACAGTGCTTCTGCTCTGTGTCCCTGCAGCTGGTCTTTGTCCCTGTATCTCCCTGTCTCTCCCTATCTCTCCCTGTCTCTCTCTCTCTGCCTGATTAATTACTAGCCCTGAACTGGCCCTGCACTTGCCCTGCAGTATCCCTGATATGTGTAATATGGATTCCCAGAGCAATTACACCCTAATTTTCACAAAGCAGGTCTCAGAACTTCACACACAGTGCTTCTGCTCGTCTCAGCAGTCACAGCAGAAGTGATGCGTCACTGGCTTACCGAGCCTGAGCCAATCAGATCAAGCCCTGCCCACTAGGTCAGGTGACCGCTTACTTCCCGGGCTTTTGCGCACGAACTAACAGTAAAAGTTTGCTAATGAATTGAATTTGTACGCAACAGCGTATAGAGTAACTTATATGTAGCAATAGCGTATAATTTATAGGACAAACTACGTAGCGAATGCGTACAAAGCCGAAGCGAATCACCTAATATTCGGATTCGCTTCGCAGCTAAAAATTTCCAAGATTCGGTACGAATCAACGAATCGGCGAATAGATTTGCTCATCTCTATTTGACATCAATTCCAAAAATGGCGAGATTACAATATTTGTAATGATCTAATGCATTTTGACACAACTTTAAAAGGAGATTATAACATAATATGGTTGGGGACAGTGTCTATTTAGCAGTATCAAGTGTGAGATTGTGAAGGGGTTAACTGTTGACGGGCGATATATTTCTCCTAGGTACAGCCGTTACTTATATTAAAGCAGGTTTGAAGTGTGGTCGCTCATTCCACCGTCATCCACTACTGGTGTTGTGCCTTGTGCTGCAGTCACTCAGGTGCTAGGAGCCACTGATTAGGAGGCCTATAAAGCTGCAGAACTAGCAGACATATAGGAGGCTGAGTGCAGCTAAGACTGCTGGAAGGTTGTGGGCCTCAAATGAACTGCGTTACCTGAAAGGTAAAAACTTGGATTGTTTATTTCTGTGTTTCTACGGCTAGCAGCTAGTCGTAGGTATAGAGAGGGACTGCTATATGTTTAGTTAGTGCTCTGACGAGCAGGTTTTGTTTTGCTGCCTGAAGTTAAAAGCTGTTTGTTTTTTCCTGCTGTCATTGGACTTAATAAACGCAGGCTAAACGCTTGTTTGGACTAAAGCTTCCGTGTCAATGTCTCTGACTGTTGTTGCACCATTATCCCAACCTCTAGTGGGCTAATTCTCCCACACAAGAAAAAAAAATGCACAAATGCAGTCATATTAAAAATTAAAAACCTGTGCCTTTTGAAAAATCAGATTCCCATTTGTATCTAGAAGATCATAAGAAAGCTCACACTAAGGGACTAAAAGGTAAGCTTTTACTACAGTGTTTGCTCCAGGGCGACATGTTACACATCTGACATATGTAATGGACTCCTGGTAGGGGAACTAAACTCCAAAGAGACTTGTCGTACTTTTTAATTGGATAATCATTTATTTAAATAATTAAATGCTGACATTGTAGTGCACATAAATAAAGCTTTTAGAATGGTACTTTTTTATATGTAATATATAAAATGCAAGCTGGTATTATTTTTATGACCATGTAGCTCATAAATTATTAAAAATTTCTTATCTCAGAGCTTCTATCCAGTTGCTGACCCCAACCATCATTTGCAGTCCTTGTGTGGATGCAATATGTTTTTCTAAACCTCAGCAGCAGCACTTTCTATTTCCTCGCCAAAAAGAAACATCCACAAAAATGCACACATTGGCGCGGAACAATTTTGTTCCGATACATTAGTTTCTGTAAGTATGTCTCTATTCCAAACACGAACAACAATATATAAGACATGTCAAATTCTGTTAGTGGTAACTAGCTTGTTAACATTATATAGAAGCATATTGAGAAATAACATTGTAGGAGTTACTCAGGCAGATTTACTGATACTGTCTAAAAGTAAGACAGTGTAAGCTTAGATAGGTTTTAATTGCACCAGATTTATCATAGTGGCTGATGCTGGATAATAAATCTAATTACTCTATGGACTGTCTAGTCTAAGGTCACAGCACCTATTAGTAAGCTTAGTTTTACTCCAAAAATGCAATTTTTTAGGCACAGTTGCATTTAATCCACACCCCTTTCCTGTGAAGTCACATTATTTCTTGTCGTGTGACAAGACCCCTTGTCACACGAGGCATAAAAGTATCTCAAATACTTTTCAAATGCAGTAAAAAGCATGTATGCCAGTTTTTTGATGATCACATGGTGACATTATCCCGCTTGCCACAGGTCCTTTAATGGGTTTTCTTCAATCAAGGTGGGAGTATCTGCTAGCAAGTGGATGAGGTCAGTATTATTATTATTTTTTGAATTTTCGCCATTTTAGGAAAAATTGATTTGTTACCACAAAACGCGAGAAAATTTGGTTTAGTGACAAATCAAATTTTTCCTCAAATTTGGATCAAAGTCCACTTAGGATACTTCAATTTGCTCAACACTAATTGCCGCTATCAGGTTCTCAATACATATGTTGTTCTAAATACTCTAAGTACAGTTCAGCATTCATAGTGGCTTTACAGATATGCAAGATGCCCATGCCATAGGCACTAATGCAACCCCATACCATCAGAGATGCAGGCATTTGAACTGTGAGCTGATAACAGGTGGTCCCTCTCCTCTTGAGTCTACAGCACACAGCATCCATGATTTCCAAAAAAAAACTTCAAATTTTGATTAATCTGAACACAGAACAGTTTTCTATCTTGTCTCATTTTAAATTATCTCTGGCCCAGAGAAGATGACAGCGTTTCTGGATCATGTTGACATATGTCTTCTTCTTTGTATGACACAGCTTTAACTTGGATTTGTGGAATACATAGTGAAATATGTTCACAGAAGATAATTTCTGGAAGTTTCTGGGGTTCCTGAGCCCATGCCGTGATTTCCAGTACAGGAATCATGCCTGTTTTTTATGCAGTGCCACATAAGGACCTGAAGATCATGAGCATCCAATATCTTTTTGTCCTTTACACAGATTGATTTCTCCAGATTATCTGAATATTTTGATGATATTATGTACTATAGATAGGGAGGGGTATTGAAAGCCTTTGCAATTTCACAATGAGGAACAGTTCTCTGAAATTGTTCCACAATTTTTAAACTCAGTTGTTCGCAGATTGGTAAACCTCTGCTCATCTTTGCTTTAAAGAGAGTCTGCTTCTCTAACATAGTCTTTTTATACCCAGTTATGTGACTTATGTGTGCAAATTACTCTTCCAGCTGTTTTTTATTAGTACAACTTACTTTTCCAGTCTTTTATTGCCCTTTTTTTAGATGAGCTGCTGCCATCAAGTTCTAAAAGTGTTTTTTTTTCATGAAATGGGAAAATATCTCACTTTAAATATCTGATGTGTTCTATATTCTATTGTGAATAAAATATTACAAGATCTGTAAATCATTGATCATTGGATTTTGTTATTTACTGTACATTAATTTAGATTTTACACAGCACCTCAACTTATTTGGAACTAGCAGAAGGACCCAGCTGCGCCCGGGTATATTTCATCTATTTCATTTAATGTTTTTGTGCGTCCTTAAAAGATATCGACAGTAACCTCTACAACACCCCGCTTCCTTAACAGTGACCTACAGTGCCCTGTCTCCTTAAAATGGGACCTTCACAGCAGCCAACCCCCTTAACTTTGACCTTCACAGCAGCCTGCCCCTTTAACAGTGAATTATGCAGCACCCCACCACCTTGACAGTGACCTCCACAGGGGCCTGACCCCTTTATAGTGACCTCTACAGGACACACCCCTTAACACTGACCATAGGTTACAGTCCCCTCTACTGACCTCCACCATTACTGGCCCCCTTGACAGAGACCTTCACAGCGACTTCCCCTTTAACAGTGACCTTACAGTACCCTGCTCCCTAACAGTGACCTCACAGTACCCCTCTGCCCCTTTAATAGTGGCCTCCACAGTCCTCTCCTCCCTTAACAATGAACTCCACAGTGCCTGCTCCTTTAACAGTGACCTCAGCCTGCCCCTAGGGTGGCCAGAGATTCGGTTTTAGGCTGAACAGTCCAGCTTTGAGACTCCCTGTCCTCCTTCCGGCACAGGGTATGGACAGACCCAGGAATGTCCTTTTGGACAGCTCACTCTCAGACAGCAGCACTGTGCAGTCTGAGCATGAGCTGCAGGAAGGAAGTCACCCTCTCTCCGACCGCTGCAGCTGACAGAAGTTGATTTTTACCTTTTTACCATTTTTTCAATCCCCGTCGGCTGTGGAGTGGGAGGGGGCATGACCTGACCGGGACAGGGGAGTGGCTTTGCAGGACCTGGGGTCGGGGATTTTAATTCCTTCTTTTGAGGGTGGCCTGAATTACAGGTCGATGCCATGGCAATTTATGACAAAAAACAAGGGGTAGCAGTGGAAGAAAACATCTTTTATTACTACTGAATGGTAAATATGTGAAATTTACATTATGTTAGGTAATGATTGATGATGAATTAGTCTAAAACATATGTTAAATTTATGGTAACTAGAATACCCCTTTAACAGTGTCATCCAGAGCGCTCTGCCCCTTTAAAGCTGACCTACAGCAGTGAAGAAAACTGGTTGGGTTGTTATGGAAACCTGGTGTGAAACTGTCTGTATGTGGAGGCTAAGGACCTGCGATCTTCTATTAGCTGATATGGGTCATGTGACCAGGCTTCTATTGGCTAATGCATTTTTCGGGAATATCTCAGGAATGGTATGTCCTGGAGAGCTGAGACTCATTCTAAAACCTTCCCGGACACCTGATGTACTTGTGTGCCAATTTTTTGATTGTAGCTGCGGCGGTGCGGATTCCTTTAGCGGCCATACACACATACATACATACATACATACAATCAGCTTTATATACAAGATTAGGGTTATATTTTTGTCTGTTATTTCCTAAAAGTAAGACTTGTAAGTCACTAAAAGAGAGTTTCCAATGCACTGCTGGTTCTTAAGAAAGGGATTTTTACTAAAACCAAAATATATACATGCTCTATAGTGCATTTCGCCAGCGGACTGCTAGCTTTCTCAGACATATGAGTAAAAGGAAGATTTGTCATTGTGTCCCATAAAACTTAAGATTATACCTGCAAGACTCTATGGTATAATGTAATTTAACAAGGTTCATTTTAGGATAGATAATAAAAAAACTCATTGATAATTTATGGTAAAATTATATATGTGTTGTCTTTTGTGATACCACAGTACATAGAGGAACTGACAGCTGCACTAAATCTAAAAAAGATTGTATTATATTAAATGCGAATGAACACTCCACTTGGAAACATGTCAAATTGTAAAAAGAACACCTCATGTCACATGCATTTCAGCTCACAGCTTTAGGGTAAATTAACATTTTAATCAAAATCTATATTAAAATGGTTCTCCAAATGTGCTTACCATTCCTGCTTTCTTCATCTATAGCAACTATAGTTGCCGGTGGACCAGATCTGGCCAATTCACAATCTACAAGAAAAAAAAAGGAATTAATTAACTTAATGAGTGACTCATTATGTGAAGTAGTTAAGCAATGTTGCTGGTATGACCAATTTTAATAGAGATGATATTTAGAGATCCGAGCTGCACTGCACAAAGCAATATAATTTAATGGCTGCACAAAATGGTTTGAAACAATTTACTCATTCTGCCAAAATTTCTCACTGAATGAAGAGAACACACCTAAAAATGAAAACAACACACATCTACCACATGACAACATAGCGCTGAGGTTACATGTAACATCGAAAGCCACTAATCACAGCCATTGTAATTATTTCTAAAAGTTTTTATTTCTTCATAGGTAAATTAAATTATTTTGAAAACACGTATATGTACTTGAGCTGGGCTTACACATAAAAATGTTCATCCATTAGCTACAGCATCATATATATATATATATATATATATATATATATATATATATATATACTTAGTCTGGCCAAGCATACATATGTAGTGAATGGGGAGAGGGAAGAATGCTCCTGCCAGATACCTCTGGCTGTGGCTTATCTCCTGAGAGCAAAAGAATCAGGCAATGGAAATCCAACATGCCTGATCACTATCTATACCAGCGTCAGTCATCAGGGGAAAGTGAGGAGGCTAAAGTGAGGTCAGCTAAACCAGGACTAGGAGAATATTATGATAATTTAGGGCTAAACAAAATAGCATAAATTGATGACTTGAAGATTTTTTGATGACCTATGCTCAGAATAGATCATCAGTCGGGGTCCAGCTTCTGGCATGCTCTCCAATCAGCTGTTTGAAGAAGCTGTGGCACTCTGGCGAGTACTCCGGCCTCCTCGCAGCTTACCAAGCACAGCACCATCCACTTGAATTGGACTGAGCTGCACCTCAGTGATGTGACCAATGAATGTGATATCACTGGCCTAGGCAGAGGACACAGCACTCACCAGAACACCACGGCCTTTTCTATCAGCTGATCGAGAGTCAGCAACACAATAATCAGATACTGATGACCTACGTATCCTGAGGCCATCAGTATTAAACACTCAGAAAACCCCTTTAAATGTTGATACACCACAACAGAAATATAATTGGAACTTAATTCTGATCAAAAGGATCTAATTGAAGCGAGTGAGCAGACTTTGAATAATGTTTGGGGAAGAATGGATATGAGTCACAGACAAGCAATGTTTAGGATTTCCAACTCGTGACATCTTACCCTCATATTGCCAGTCTGCAGTCAAAAGTATATTCATCAAAGGAAGCAGAGAAGAATTATGAAAGAAAAGAAATGAGAAGACAGTCATTTTATAGAGGTCACATGCAAACAACAGAATATAGGGATTAGCAGACAGTCATTTAGAGGGGGACTAAGGGTTTATGGAGGGTATGTTAAATCCTATCATAGATGAAAAGTGCTGACTGAAGAATATGTTGTTGAAAGCATTAATCCATCTCATGATTTCCAGAAAAGGGTGGTATTATAGTTTAACAATTGTTAGAAATTATTGACTTAGACAACATGTACTGTTAAGGAAGGTCATCCCACTGTTCTTTGGACACCAAGTGGTTGGACATGTGTGTTCAGAAGAATGTGTGATTTAAAGGGAATGTGTCATCAGAAATTGATCTATTTTTTAAATCACATTTTTATGTTTTTTTTTTTCCATTTCCATGTCGCCATCTGTACTTAAAAAATCCTGCAGTTTCCACACTGGCCACTAGGCCTAAAATATGATAAGACTACCTACGTGGACCATAGACACAATAGACAGAGGCTGACTTATAGACTTCTATGGGAGAGTTTTCTAGGCATGCGCTATGACCTGTGCAAGAGGTCAGGAGGGAGATGATAAGCTGTGATATCACCTATTGTCAATGGTGGATCCTGTCTTATCCATACAGGTGTGTTATTCGTCATTGTAATCCTGCCTGTGGTGATAATAATAGCTACTAAAATGTTACTGGTGGATTTTTAGACTGCCTAACTGTACACTGTTTAACTATGAGACATAGTTAGTAAATCTGTCCTTATGTTTTTTTACACTGTAGATAACACATTGCATCACATAGCAAATGGCATATATTTTTTATGAAGAAGCAAAACTGTAGTCAACATAATCATAACACCAGCTGTGCCAGGATTGTCACTTTAACGCAATTTCTTGTATTGCTGTAACATGTTTCTGTTGCGTTAACAGGTGGGTAAAAATAACGGTGACTACATCTGTAAGTATGTACAATCCTTTACTATATTCTGCCTAAATTTGTCAAAAGACCTATAGTGTCCAACCATTTACCAGCAGGTTTGGCTGTATTTATCAATATATGATTATTAGAATTATTATGAAACAGTAACAAAATGAGAGATGATCCCTGCCAAAATGCAGATGATATCGGCAGGTTGTCTTTATGAGACAACTCCTGATTCCTGAACAATCTACTTCTATATACTACGAGCGAACTAGTGTATGTCAATAAGTTAACACTTATTGTAGAGAGGCAGGTAGATAGATTTTCTGATAGATAGATAGATAGATAGATAGATAGTTGATAGATAAAAAAAGTTGAAAAATGGCAGCACCAGAGCAAACAAAATAAAAATAAAATTGAGGTACGAGCCCAAGGGGACTAGACTATTGCCCAAAACAAAACATAAAGAATGCAACTAGACACCAGACTCCAGTAATGAAAAACGAAATATACGTTTATTCACCCATGTGGAGACAACATTTCAGCTTAACCATAGAGCCTTTCTCAAGCAAAAGACTCTGGAGAAAGACTCTATGGTTGAGCCAAAACGTGGCATCCACATGGGTGAATAAACTTCTTTTTTCATTATTGGAGTGTGCTGCCTCTTTGCATTTTTTTGATAGATAGACAGATAGACAGACAGACAGATAGATAGATATTATTTACAAAAGGTAAATAAAAGGTCTTTTATTCACCCATGTAATTGTGATGTTTCAGCTCAACAATAGACCCTTTCTCAAAAACTCATTACGGCCGGATGCCTGCTGTAGTAAATAGCCAGCACCCAAGTATGGAGTGGCCTCACTATAGCAGCCAGTGCCATACATTACCGTGATGTACCGGTACATCATGGTGGCTAAAGTGGTTAAGAAATAAATAATTTCTACAGGAACACATTTGTCATAGAATCAGAGATCTTAAAATGATATTGTTTCTAATTTTATTGCAATATAGGCTTATAGACATTGCAATTGATATATGATTTACACTGTTCATTAACCCAAATCAAATACTCAGACATTTTCCATATTTTACCTTTTTACCTTCTTTTCTCAACAAATATGAAATGTAAGTTTTACTCTTTTTAATATTACAAGTAAATCAACCTGTGTATGTAATATGTGTAGAATGCAATTTATAAATTAAAATAATAAAACAAATAACTATAAGTAGATAGATAGATAGATAGATACATAGATAGATAGATAGATAGATAGATAGATAGATAGATAGATAGATAGATAGATACCTAATAAAATTTGAAACCTTCTGTGCTCTACTATATACATTTCTCCTGTAGTAGTCACTGCAGGAGATATTATGTTTTACATGAAATCAAACAATCAGATGACCATGTAATATAGGGC
Source organism: Rhinella marina (assembly GCA_900303285.1). Lineage (NCBI taxonomy): Eukaryota > Metazoa > Chordata > Amphibia > Anura > Bufonidae > Rhinella > Rhinella marina. The sequence continues at coordinate 48,214 of ONZH01014666.1, forward strand.
GGGAACAGCTTGTACTGCTTTTCCTTTGCATCAGACTCCCCCTATGAAGTACGTATTCCATAATACTGAATTATACTCCTCTACCTTCGAAAAATAATAAATTAATAACAAACTAAAAAAGAAACTTAATACTAAAATAAATCTCATATTGTACTTTTCATTGAAAGTGACTTACTACCATAGCATCATTTATCAACCCTTTAGATATCAGGGGAAAAAAGAAACCTTTTCAACTTTTAGCTAATGTACTCTAAAAAGAATTTCCTTCTTTCTCCAGTAATTCATTCAAATATTATTGATGTTTTACTGTTCTGAGAACAAGAAACTGAGAAGAACACCATTCTGAAGGAGAGCAGCCATGCATCTGATTCACAAGGACACTTCAATTATGACATTACAGCTAAACATCAATTCTTATATGTAATATTATATTCAAATTCATTTTAAACAGTTAGTATTTTTAATAAATAAAATTCAATGAGAGTTTAATTTCAGTCCACTTATCGGTAGTATATCAACAGCAACCCTTTTATTTTGATTAATTTTGGAGGTTTTATAGTCCGTAAGATTTCAGATTAGACAAAACAAAAATGACAATGTATGCATTAAAGACGTTGTATTTCTTTGTGATATTTCACATAAAATAGCTATAACATTGCAAAGAACATCAATAAATATGGGTATATTTCAAAAGGACTAACATTGACCTGACAACCTTGCAATCCATTTACACATATAACAGTATGAAGAAAAACTGTAGAATTGAGTAAAAAAAAGTCTTTAAAGCGTCTATCTGGGCCATTTAAAATTTGTGAAAAAAAGACTCAGCAGGATGTAAAATAATAAAACAAGTCAACACCCCTTACAGATCTCTGCTGCTTCCGTTCCAGTTTGCAGCCCCTCTACCAGTCTCTGCTTTTTTCTTCATTCCAACAGGTAGTAAATAACTGCCCAGCCAAACTATATATGAGAAATAGTACTAATTTATGAAATATTACAAAAGCCGGCAAATACGAACATTTATAATGTACCCAATAATGACATTGATGGGAAGATATCCCAAAATAACTTTAAAGCCTATAGCATTTTTTAAAGATTATATACAAAACATTTTTGTTTTCACCATTGTTGTGTCTTTTGGGATTTATCATAATTTTTTTTCAAAATGCAGCATAGTCTGGGTATGTTTTTTTCTGTTTTTCCCATAGCCATCTTAGAATGCTTCAAAAAATCCAGATAAAATGTAAGTTTTAAATGCTACTAAGTAGCAACCATAAAAAATTTCTGAACATAAGCTATGAAAACTTTTAAAACACATTTTATTTATGAAAGTATAAAAACCCGGAAAAAACTGTATCGGTGAAGGAGCCCTAAAGGGCAATTCCATCCTCTCTCTGCTTCCTTCACTCATAGTTTTACATAACCTCTCAATATCTTAGTTTTTTCTTCACAGTTCCTCTAAAAAAAGTATTATATGTACAAATTATTGAAAATATATACTATTCATAAGGTATAAATATATATATATATATATATATATATACAGTGCCTTGCGAAAGTATTCGGCCCCCTGGAACTTTTCAACCTTTTCTCACATTTCAGGCTCCAAACAAAAAGATATAACATTTAAAATTTTTGGTGAAGAATCAACAAGTGGGTCACAATTGTGAATGAAATTTATTGGATCATTTAAACTTTTTTGTAATAATAAAACTGAAAAGGGGGCCCCCTTGCATTAATACTTTGTTGCGCCACCTTTTGCTGCGATTACAGCTGCAAGTCGCTTGGGGTATGTCTCTATCAGTTTTGCATATCTAAAGACTGAAATTCTTGCCCATTCTTCCTTGCAAAGCAGCTCGAGCTCTTTGAGGTTGGATGGAGAGCGTTAGTGAACAGCAGTTTTCAGCTCTTTCCATATATTCTCAATTGGATTCAGGTCTAGACCTTGACTTGGCCATTCTAAGTCCTGGATACGTTTATTTTTTAACCATTCCATTGTAGATTTTGCTTTATATTTGGGATCATTATCTTGTTGGAAGATAAATCTCTGTCCTAGTCTCAGGTCTTTTGCAGACTCCAACAGGTTTTCATCCAGAATGGTCCTGTATTTGGCTCCATCCACCTTCCCATCAATTTTAAACATCTTCCCCGTCCCTGCTGATGAAAAGCAGGCCCAAACCATGATGCTGCCACCACCATGTTTGACAGTGGGGATGGTGTGTTCAGGGTGATGAGCTGTGTTGCTTTTACGCCAAACATATCGTTTTGCATTGTTTCCAAAAAGTTCGATTTTGGTTTCATCTGACCAGAGCACCTTCTTCTACATGTTTGTGTGTCTCCCAGGTGGCTTGTGTCAAACTGTAAACAAGACTTTTTATGGATATCTTTGAGAAATGACTTTCTTCTTGCCACTCTTCCATAAAGGCCAGATTTGTGAAGTGTTCGACTGATTGTTGTCCTATGGACAGACTCTCCCACCTCAGCTGTAGTTCATCCAGAGTGATCATGGGCCTCTTGGCTGCATCTCTGATCAGTGTTCTCCTTGTTTGAGAAGAAAGTTTAGAGGGACGGCCGGGTCTTGGTAGATTTGCAGTGGTCTGATACTCCTTCCATTTCAATATGATCACTTGCACAGTGCTCCTTGGGATGTTTAAAGCTTGGGAAATCTTTTGGTATCCAAATCCAGCTTTAAACTTCTCCACAACAGTATCACGGACCTTCCTGCTGTGTTCCTTGGTCTTTATGATGCTCTCTGTGCTTTAAACAGAACCCTGAGACTATCACAGAGCAGGTGCATTTATACGGAGACTTGATTACACACAGGTGGATTCTATTTATCTTCATCAGTCATTTAGGACAACATTGGATCATTCAGAGATCCTCATTGAACTTCTGGAGTGAGTTTTCTGAACTGGGTCGAATAATTTTGCACGCCCAACTTTTCAGTTTGATTATTACAAAAAAAGTTTAAATTATCCAATACATATTGTTCCACTTCACAATTGTGACCCACTTGTTGATTCTTCACCAAAAATTTAAAATGTTATATCTTTTTGTTTGAAGCCTGAAATATGGCAAAAGGTTGAAAAGTTCCATGGGGCGAATACTTTCGCAAGGCACTATACATATATATATATATATATATATATATATATAGAGAGAGAGAGAGAGAGAGAGAGAGAGAGAGAGCGAGAGAGATGTTTATTACAATGTCTATGTCAACATGAAATACATCTTATATTTTAATACATTGTAAGTGGACAATAAAGTGGATTCTCTGATCATGGTACAACTTTAAGGGTTTATTCTGAACCCAACATGGCCAATCAATCAAATTAGTGCACCCATCAAAGGTGAACTAATGTTGGGTTCCACTGCTCCTGTCTGCTCTGCCTGTATGTTTGGTGTAGCCTCTGTTACACAGGAGGCAGGAGAAACAACACAAGACACTGCTAATTCTTTTTACTTTCTGTATAGATTCTTAACGTCCTCCGACATGGGACACTGGGAGAGGATCCAATCAAGCACTTGATTATTTTATAGCCTCTCATAATTTTACTCTGAAAGATTTCAACTCAAGGCTTTATAGCAAAAAAGCTAACGGTGATCCACAGGCTGCACTGTTACTTATGAGATTATTTTTGTTTTGCTTAAAAACATTAAAACAGTTGTGCAGTGGGTAAATATTGATGATCTATCATCAGGATAGGTCATGAATATGACATCAGTGAGGGTCCAACTCTCAGTACCCCTATTGATCAGTTGTTTGAAGAGGTAGTGGCCTTCATGTAAGTGTTACTTCCTCTCCATAATTACCTGTGTACTCTCTCTCTTTTAGAGTTGTTTTTTGGTGCATATTACAGGGAAATATATTGAGTGGCCTCAGCAGTGACGTTTCTTGAAGTGGTACTTAGGGAACACGTCACCGCTGAGGCTAGTGAATGTCTACAGCATACAGTAGTCTACAGGATGGGGCCCAAAAGCATTGCTGAACAAAACCTCAGTTCTGGAACCAGGACATGCATTTCTTAATTCACTGCATGTTGACCACATTCCGAGGCCTAATTAAAAAGGGGTTAAAGCAGGAAAATGCCTTTAAGTCCCCATTTATAGGTTTAAAACTCAGATTTTTCTTGGAGGAACGTTTATTTTTTTTCTCACTCATACCATGATAACCTTGAGGGAAAAAAAAATCATATTACTTAGCATTGCTTTTAGGGGAGACCATGATGCTTCACCTAGCTTGAGCTAATAAAAATAGATTTATACAATGAAAGAATCTGTCGGGAGATAATAACTTCCCTGGAATATTATAACTTGTCTGTATTATAAATAAAATGTGGATTTTCATTAGAGATGAGCAAATCTATTCGCCGCTTCGTAGATTCGATATGAATCTTGGAAATTTTTTACAGCAAGCCGAATTCGAATATTTTCATATCCGCTTCGGAAGATTCGTCTAAAATCTTTGTACGCTAACGCTACGTATGCATTATATCATTTGTAAGCTAATGCTACGCATCTGAGAATTTGTACGCTAATGCGTACATATTCAGTTAAGTAGCGTACTTGTACTGTATATTCGTTCTTTGTGCGAGCCTAGACAATAATACGCTAAAGCTTTGTACACACTTTCTACACTCAGGCGTAAGTATTCAAGAAAATGTTTGCAGAACACGACAGAATAACAAATTATTTGTACGCACTGTCGACCGAATAGCTTCGTTTTCGTACAAATCTTTTAAAAAATTTGCCGAACATTCGGCGAAGCGAATTTTGGATGATTCATTCATCTCTAATTTTCATTTGGATTTCATATAGAGGTAGCAATGTTGAAATAACTTGCTGAACATGACAGGCAGAACACAAAATGTATAATTATTAAAATTATTTTAAACTTAATAAGATGAACGGTAGAGGCAAGAAATAAACCATGCAAACAAACTAATAGATTTTAATAATCATTTCATTGTGGTGTAACAGAGCTTATTGAAATAAATCTGCTTTTTCTCTCCAAGAATGAGCATGAATCTTATTTTTTTATTATTCAAGGTACAAATAGTCCAGCAATTATTACTGCTATCAATGGGTATAATTGACACCTAATTATATACTGCAACTACTTCCCATTATTTATCTGTTTCAGATTACATGGCAATTATAGTAAAATTATCATGTATCCTACAAGGCCAAGTAGCAGCTAAATCAAATTCAGATCATTCATATGAAATTCATGTATTCACTAACAACTCTATTATTTATAATAATGCATAATAAAACCCAGACTGTTTGTCTGCTAACACATATTATACAAGTATTTAATAAGCTTATAAAATAAGAATAAACAATACTGAGCAGATTTACTATTACTGTCTAAACTGTAGACTGTATAAACCCCGCCAGACACTTTTGTCTAGCTTTACATCACCAACTAGCTGGTTAAGGCTGGGTTCACATCAGCGTTATGCATTCCATTATTGTTTTCCGTTAAAACATGGTTATAATGGAAAATGACGGAATCCATAAAAGGAAATCAAAACGGAAGCCTTTAAGAGACATTACGTTTTGATCCATCATAATAGAAGTCTAGGGGGAAGCATAACGGATCCGTCTGGTTTCCGTTATGCAGGACAGAAAAAGTCCTGTCAACTGGGAAATAATTTCATGGCAAAATTCTTGAGCAATTTTGGTGCAAAATGCCCCATTAGGCCATCATCTTTTTTTATTTTCCACTAAGCCTCTCCCACTTTGTTAAGCGTGGGGCAGTAGATTATGATTTTGTGGCATAAATAAGTCTTAAAAGAGATGAAACATTTTGAGCTTAAAAATTATTACTTGTTGTGCCCAATAAGTCAGAATTTTTGCAAAGCCATATTATTAAAAAACAGGCCCGTTATTTTAGCTTTTCTCCAATGTTTACATTAAATGAAAGCAAAACTAATGTAATATATACTCTTTGTATTTTATATGCTTAAAATAATTGGCTGTATAGGTCTTCCAGAAATAGAGAAAGACACACTTCTAAGCTACTTTTTGCTCTACCTTAGAGAATCAAGCCCTGAACCTTGACTACATCTACTAATTCAAAATTCCCTAACAGGATATTTGAATGATGGTCTTCTAATCCCCACTGAAACACTTTAAAAGCTTGAGAATGTAGTGTCCCATAATGCAGGACAACAATCTGTAATATTTGTCTGTAGTTTTGATGAAATAATACCAGGGAGACATGTCGGAAGAGTGACGAATGACAGAACACAGGGATGAATATCTATCAATTATTAACAATGTGTGGTTTACATTTCTTCAGTATTTTCTTCAATGTATTATTAGCTTTGGAATGTCTCTATCATGTTGCAGCTCCTACACTTCTTTGCTGTCATGCCATGCATAATTTATACTGGATGTTAGTTACCAGGGATCCAACATGTTGATCCTTACATTGTTTCACAATAGGTAAATGCATTTATAATTGTGTGTATTGTCAAAACAGTGCTGACTTAGACTGACATGTTGTAAGCTGATATGATTACCTCTAATTTCTTCCCGGTGATTGCTGCAGAAGCAACCTTTTGTGCAAACAATGATGTCACTGTACAAGAAATGCCATTAAATATATTACATAACAAAGTGTTTCCCAGTAGTAAAGTGTTTGGGGGGAGATTTAGTGTACCTATACCTAAATGCTGCACTAAATTTATTAAAGGGGCTGTGTTATAGCAATTATTTTACATATTTCAAACCAGCACTGGCTAAGAGAAAAAATGCCTCAGTTGCGGTTTTAGGTCACTTCATCCTTCGGGAAAAAAATGAAAAAGTGATCAAAAAGTCACATGTATCCTAAAATTGTATTAATATAAACTGTAGCTCATTCTGCAAAGAAAAAACACACACACACACGCAGCTCTGTAGATAGAGATGAGAATTTTAGAAAAATTTGATTCGGCAACTTCCCTGAAGTTAGCCAAGAAGTCTAATTTGTTCCGAATTAATTAATCATAAATGGCTATAAATCAGGTATACCCAGGCCACTCTGTCTTAGGAAGCCTTATGACCACACGTGTGACCACACGGAGAGGCTGTACTGTAGGTGGGTTGCAGCCATGCTCTGGGGGAGAACCACACAGCCAATTAGCCCAAAGCTGCCTTTTATTTAATAATGAAGACTGCACTGTATAGTCCTTTTCCATTGTTAATGGTTGAGTGGCACCTTTAAACAGGGGCTGTTGCTGGTATGGGGTTTGGTTGGTTATGTGGGTGGACAGTATGTATATTAGTGCTCTTCTTGCCTACAATCTCCTGCTGGTTATTTGACAGTAAATAGTGTTGAGCGAGCATGCTCAGCCAAACTCGCTGTTTGGCCGAGCATGCCTACGCGCGGGTCCGCTCGGTGTTCGGACGAACACCGCATGTGCTCGAATGTGATGCTCGAGTATGCTAATGCGTATGAATTTGTATGCTAATGTTACGCATTGTACGCTTATGCATACAAATTTGTATACTAATGCTACGCATTGTACGCTAATGCGCATAAATTTGTATGCTAGATTAGGTCAAAGTTCAGGTTCGAGACCCGAACTTGATCCCGAACCTGGACCCCATTAAAGTCAATGGAGACCCGAACTTCACTTTATTATTTTCCGTTATAACATGGTTATAGCAGAAAATAAAAGCATTCTTAAGACAGAAAGTAAAAGAATATGGCAATTTAGGGGTTAAAATAAATTCACCTCAGCCACTTGATTATGCTGCCGCAGTGTCTTCTACCTTCTTTCAGCAGGATTTACAAAAGGACCTGCGATGACATCACTGCGCTCACCATGTGATGAGCCAGGTGACGTCATCTCAGGTCTTTTTGCAGGTCCTTCTGAAAGAAGATATAAGACACTGCGGCAGCATGATCAAGTGGATGAGCTGTTTTTTTTACCCCTAAATTTCCATAATGTCCACCTAATGTGTTTATTGCTGGTTTACAGAAATCTCATCTGGTGTGATGAATATCATTGACTGGACTACATAATAGTAGGAATTGCTCCACCGCCATATTTAAAACAATCAGTGACCACCATCGCTAGACACATTAGGTGGATGTTCTAAAAGAGAGTCAAAAGAACACCAGGAGGGCACCATTACAACTAAAAGTAATACGTATCTAGACACACAAAAATTGTTTGTAAATGATTTCAATCAAAAACCTCTATTCTGTGTGAGCTGATGGTCAGTCATACAGCTAGGTTCTTATAATAAAAAGGTTTAAAATGTATGGATGTAACTGAGTTGGGGTGTATCAAATTATACTGATAACAAAAATAAAAAAAATCTGGGGTGCTTCTTTAAGAAAATAAAACCACTTACCCACTAACTAATTGAACAAAAATACTACTGTAGTAATGGGTATATAAGTAAAAACATGCAGCAACATCTAAAATTAGCTGTTCTCAATTGGGGCTGCTATGATATTATCTTCTGTTTATTAGCCAAGAGTCATATTGCTATTCTGCCTATGAATGCAATCAATCATTAAAATCATGTTAGGGAATGGACAGCTTGTAACACATGCAAACAGTTCTAGGGATTCCCAAGGGATCTAATCACTGATTTATATAGTGTTACTTTTGCACATTGATGGCTTTCAACTCAAGCCTTAAAAATGCAGGTACGTTAGTGAAAACTCCGGCAAGATCTCATATGTAGAGATGAGAGAATCTATTCGTCGCTTTGTATCGAATCTTACAAATTTTCTACTCTGACGCAAATCTGGATTTTTCTGGATTCGCTTCGTATTATTCGTAAATTTTCGTAAAATTGTGAATGCTAATGATACGTACGATACGTACGCATTCGTTGTGAAGCTGGAAAATAACAATACACCCCCGCAAGAGTGGGAAAATGAAGATACGCCCCCCTCAGAACTGGGAAAAACCAGCCCGGCCCACCGAGATCTAACTATTTGCACGTATAGGGAGCGAAGACTCCTTCCTCAGTACTCCACCCTCCTCTGAGCCAATTTAGACCAGCGCTGAACACTGATCAGTAGTTGCAAGCATGGCTAAAGAGCTGCGTCCGAACTGGAACCAGATGGTCTTTGGGAATGAGTTCCCCAAACCACCGCCCGCTCCAGACTTCAGGGTGTCACACTGTGAACTCAAGAGGAGAAACCAAGCTTCAGTGCCCTTATTCTCCATACCGGATGCTTAGATTGCTGCGCATCATAAGGCGGTTCGTAGTGAGGCGGCTGGTGATGCTGCTGTGGCTGGTGCGGTGGAGGTGGCTGGAGCATCCACTTCGCCACCCAGGAGGAGATCAACAACACCTTCCATAAGGCAGAACCCAATTGTGCCACCATCGGTATTATACAGTATGTATTATACAGTACAGTATATGTGGTACCATCAGTATTATACAGTGCAGGAGACACTGGAGACAGACAGCTTTGTCTACTGTGCTATTAATATATAGCTCATCAATATCTGTAGACCATAGAACCTCATTAAAGCTGATATATGCTTTCATGTTGTCGGCAGCATCAACGTCTTTCCTTTTTTTGTGTTTATTTTCATGTTTTTTGTTTAATATATACCTTGCCCCAAAATGTAAAACAGTTGTGGCCAGTGCTTAAATCCAGGTACTAAATTTGATACAGATTTTTACATATAAATTGTAACATTTTATTTGAAAAAAAAGTGACACACAACTTTTTTAAATTTTATTTTAGTTTTTGATTGTGGATTTTTATTCTATTTTCTGAACAGGATTGTGGGGGCTGCCATCTAGCCTGGGTTGTTGTTAACAGCATTTAGGTATATGCTTTACAGCAGCCACCATGGCCCTTAGATGTAGCAGATTGGAGGGGACTCATTGACTTCTATGTGAGAGTTTTCTACACAGGTTCTCTGATATCTGCAAAGGTCATTATTAGAGATGAGCAAATCTATTTGACGCATCGTAGATTCATATAGAATCTTACAAATTTTCTACTCCGAAGCGAATCCAGATTTTTTCAGATTCGCTCCGTTCGAATCTTTGTACGCATACGCTACGTACTTATCCAATTAATTGTACGCTAATGCTACGTATAAGTTCATTTATATGCTGCTGCGTACAAATTCAGTTAATTAGCGAACTTTTACTGTAAGTTCGTTATTCATGCAGAAAATAGGCGGCAAAAAGCCCGGGAAGAAAGCGGTCACCTGACCTAGTGGGAAGGGCTTGCTCTGATTGGCCTATAGGCTCGGTAATCCAGCGACATCAGTTGTGCTGCGACTGCTGAGACGAGCAGATGCACCGTGAAGTTGTGAAAGACAGAGAACTGTTTTCTGGAAATTGTGGTGTTGTTCTGGGCATCCATAATAATACACATATCAGGACCAGTGCAGGGCCAGTGCAGGGCTAGTAATATTAATCAGGCAGGGATAGAGACAGGGAGAGAGACAAAGACCTGCAGGGCCACAGTCAAGTGAAAATGTCTGGCACGGAAAAGCAAAAGGGTTCCACTTCCAGCCAGAACTCGAGCTCCAAAAAAAAAGAACGAGAAGATGGCACAGGCCAGCAGTGTCAAAGGACATGTAGCCGCAGCTTCTACTGGTAGAATTCGTAATAGTTGGCCTCAAGCCTCGTATCTCCTTCTTCTGCTGGTTCGGGTGTGAGTGTGGCATCATAATCCTGCCGGTCCATCAGCCGGATCATGTATTTAACCTCTCCGGAGCTAAATGTTGAAGAATGGCTGGATGCCCTTTTTTAAAACTTCGCTCTGCCTCTGAGGAGTGCACGCCGCGGTCTAGCGTCGTGTGAGCCTGCGTATTACGCAATCGCTAGACAATAGTACGCTGAGGATTCGTACGCAATTTGTACGCTCATGAGTACGTGTTCACATAAGTAGCGTACCTTTAACAACTGTATGTTCGTTATTAGTGCGCGAATGTTCGAATGATTTGTACGCAGCTTCAAACCGAATAGCTTCGTATTAGGTACAAATCTTTTAAAAAATTCAACGAACATTTGGCGAAGCGACTTTTTGATGATTCGCTCATCTATAAAAGGAAGGAGTAGATAAGCTGTGACCTGATCGTCACCTCTTGCATATTTACTTGTACATATCAACTATTCCTGAGTCTTCACTTTAAAATCCATGGTCATGCTGCCCTCCATTATTTATTACCCCAACATCAATGTGTGGGCGTAGATGAGCTGTTGCAACACTTCCCAAAATTGTTGTTTTCTGTTTGATCAGCCAGAAATGTGAAAGCCTACTACACTCTTCTCTGGGCTGAAGACCCCACCCACTACATTCTTCAACATTCTCTTGCTGTCTTCTCCTAATATTTCCTCCCCAAAAATCTCAATATGACAAGCAGTGGACTCTACCCACCCTGCTTGTGGATTAGGATCACGTGGGTCTGACAACCTGACCTTTCAACTAGTGATTCTGATGGAGGGCATCATGGTAGGCCCAGACATGACATCAGAGGATATCCGGTCTCCACAAAGGACACAGTCACATGACCACCCTCAATATCTCTGGAGGGAAAGAGAAAAAATAGTGCAAGTAAATTAATTAAATTAACTTACTTAGTAAGTTGCAAAGCCAGGCAGTACAAGGAAACAGATTAAGGTATACCCAGATGACTTTTTAAGACATTAAGTCGGCATTTCAAGCTTTCAGACAATCAGACAATAAAAGAGTCATAGCATTACATCCATTACATCAGATGAATTAGCTGTTAGACATCAAGATGGCAGGGAATCAAGTTGAAAGTGAAAAGACTTTCACTGATTTCACTCCTGACTCATTTTCTAACAGCTATATCTTCCGATGTAATGGATATAATGCTGTGATTCTAGTACTGTTTGAAATCTTGAAATATCAGCTTTCAAACAAGACCTATATCTATAGCTGGTGATTTTTGGAATAAAGTGTCCATAAAAAAGAAAAATATTGGTTGACAACCTTGAGGTATGTTTTAAATCTGTTTGCAATCTCTTGTGGGCAAATGTTATTGTCTTTATTTGTATGCCTTTATTTAAACCAAACATCCAATATATACAGTAGGTGGAAGACTAGTTCTTTGCTAAAAAAATTTTTCAACTTTTAAATCGCAGGGTTAACATTTGCATGATTTTAGTTTTAAAATAAATCTTAACATGAATCCAAGAATCTATTGTATTTTTCGCCCTATAAGAAGCACTGGCCCATAAGACGCACCTAGATTTTAGAGGAGGACAATAGGAAAAAAATATTTTTCATCAGACCTCAGCTCACAGCCCCAATCAGACCCCCAATGTTAATAAGACCCCAATAAGACCTCAGATCAGACCTCAGATTAGACCCTAATAAGAATACCCCCAATCAGATCTCAGATATGTGCCTCCAATTTCAGCCCCCAGTGCCTCTTATGTCAGCCCTCAGTGCCTCCTTTGTCAGCCCCCATGCCTCCTTTGTCAGCCCCCATGCCTCCTGTGTTAGCCCCATGCCTCCTTTGTCAGCCAGCAGCTGCAGAGCACATAAAATAAAAAAGCCATTTACCTCCCCGGCTCCTGGACGCCGCCGCTCCTCACCACTTGCGCTCTGCTTCCTCCTGCTGTCGACTGTGCTGTGAACTGGTGTGCACAGCGTGAGGTCACAGAGCGCCCTCACACTGTGCGCAGCCCTGCACAGCACAGCCGACAGACGAACAGAGGACCAGGAAGCGGTGAGTACAGAGTCTTCACCGCTTCCTTGTCCCCCGGTGCTAATGAGCGCTTCCTTAATGGAGATTTATACCTATGAAACTGACTGACCTGTTACATGTGAGCTTGGCAGCTGAAGACATCTGTGTTGGTCCCATGTTCATATGTGCCCGCATTGCTGAAAAAATGAAGTTTTAATATATGCAAATTAGACTCTAGGAGCAGTGGGGGGTGTTGATGTTACACCTATTGGCTCTGCTCTCTCTGCTATTGCCACACCTTCAGCATTTTAATGAACAGGACCAGACAGTGAAAACCTCATAATACCTAGCCCTTGCAATCAAAGTGTTGAGGGCACAACAGTTGCAAAGAGTGCAGAGCCTCTAGGTGTAATGGCAACTTCCCCATTACTCCTAAAGGTTTATTTGCATATAATAAAACATCATTTTTCTCAGCAATGTGGGCACATATAAACATGGGACCAACCCAGATGCCTTCAGCTGACAAGTGCACATGTACCAATTTAACAGGTACAAATCTGCTGACAGATGCTCTTTAAGTAAGATTGTGTGACATGTGGGCTACCATTTGTTGCCATTTCCTCCTAGGCAGAGCAAAAAACTCAGAGCATGTAAAGTCTCTTTCACATTTCCATGATGACATCCGTGACAAGATGTTTGTTGTTCATCCATGAAGATATCTTTGAAGGATCTGTGTTCGGTCCATGTGTCTGTTTTTTCCTTTCCTTGTGTCATCTGTATTCCATGGACACTGCTAGGCTGAAAATGTATTTCTAGAACATATTCTAGCAAAGATTCCTTAAAGCTACATCAAACATGGACTATAATGTGCATGAGGGATTTGTAACCATAAACAAAAATAAGGCATGCTTCCATGGAGTCACCACAGATCCATGGTCTATGAAAAACTGGTGATGTGTGACTACACACATTGAAGTCAATCGATACGTATGCTGTTCATGGAGACCATATACAGCACATGTCTGTGATTCACTAATGTGTGAAAGGGGCCTAAGTGGTACAGCCTATGAGAAATCGATGCAAAGGCTTCCGGGAGTGGCACCTTCAGGTGTGAATGCGCTTTTATTCTGGGAGTATCATTCATGTGCACTTTTGCCCCACCTATCTAATAGGCGACCTTGATTAAGGTGGTACATATAGCTGTGTGTGCTCCTCTTCTAAAAAACTCACACAGTTAAGCCAGTACTCAGTACACAGTTAAGCCAGATGTCTTATTTAATATCCAAGTCATGTCTTAGGGCCATTGAAAGGGTTGAATATTGACTTATAGGATATCTGGCTTATATCTGGTGGCATCAGAGGCAGAGCTTGATAAGAGGTTATTTGCACCCCTTTCTTACCAGAATTTTTACCTCCTTTGCTGTCTGAATTCATTTTTCCATCACATTATACGCTACACGCGTCCATGGTCACAACCACCCTGCAATCCATCAGTGGTGGTCGTGCTTTCACACTATAGAAAAAAGTGCTGGACTATGCTCACTCCAATGATCCAAGCTACTAAAGAGCCTGGCACTTTTTCCTATACTGTGCAAGCATGGCCACCAGTGCTGGATTACAGGGTGGTCATAACCATGGAAACAAGCCATGTATAATGCAATGAATCCAGCCAGCAAGGGAGGCAATATGGAGAATCACAATACAATAGTAAGGGCCTTGTATTAACTTTGTCTACATGATAAATGCCATTTGGTGAAGTGACACAACCCCTTTAAATAAACTAGATTGCTAGTATCTTACTTCCCTGACAGAAAATGGGGTCTATTTGGTAATGAGATACCTTCGTGCTGTGATGTAATATACTTATTCTGGATATTCGAGGGATGAACAAATTCCCATAATGGTAAACATCCCACGTCTATGGACAGCAAATTAAGAATACTAACAGCAAACACTATAGACTATGAAATATAGTCTAGAACTAGACCATGAATTTACTGATAAGGTAAGGATTAAAATGTGATTATTTTTCTTTATTTTTTTTCCAGCATTTCCACTTATTTTCCTTCCTAAGTCATTTTGCTCAAAATGCAAACACTGGGGCATACGGTACGCTTCTTAAGTTCAGTTGAAATGAAAGACCATGATAACCAGCATATCTTAACAATCATCAAGTAGTGTTATGCATAGAAAAAGAAAAGAAAAATAGGTATTATGCCTACAGAGAAATACTACGTTAGGTCTCGGCTTGTTGTTCCTTTTCTATTCTAGGCATCCACAGCCCATTTACAAGCAAATTCACAAAGCTCCTGATGATTCAAGACATTGTTTGCCCGAGGATGGAAACTGAACTACAAAGGGTATGTGGGAAGCTAGCTATCTCTTCTAAGCTGCTCTGGCATATTTGCTTCTGGCACTTGGCACAAACTCAGAAGCAGATTTATTAAAACCCTGAAAGTTCCAAAACTTGATTTTCAGAAATTACTGGAAGTTGTGCCTAAAATACCAAATATATGAAGCCTAACCTTACAGAATTGGTTATTATTAAAAGTAAAGTAATGAATTTTAAAATGCTGTCCTTTAAATGAGATGCAAAGAAATGTATAATAGTAAAGTTTAAAAATGTGTAAAATTGAAAAGATATGTTAGAATTTGTCTCAGAATAGACATTAATGGCATTTTCATATAATATGCCACCAAAATTTGGTCTGACCAAACAATTTCTATAACAAAACATCTATTTTTTAGACATACAAAATTTGCACAATTTCATTACTCCAACCCATTCACATTACTTCCTCAACTCCCTTTTCCATCACAACATCTTTATTTGGCGTTAGTGAGTCGAAATTTTCAATTATGGGGTATGTATAATTTATTGATTAGTATTGCATATTTTTTAGGGGAAATTAAAAAAAAAAAATCAACTCTGAGTCAATTGTTTTGATTCACTTTTAAGCCCCTTTCATATGAGTGAGTTTTTCATGCAAGTGCGATGCGTGAAGTAAAATCATAGCACCCGCACTGAATCCTGACCCATTCCTTTCAATTGGTCTGTGCACATGAGCATTTTTTTTTCATGCATCAGTTCTGCGTTGCATGAAGTGAATGGGGCTTCAGTGAAAAACTCATTGCATCCACAAGCAAGTACGAATGCAATGCGTTTTTCACTGATGGCTGCTAAGAAATGTTTGTAAACCTTCAGTTTTTTATCACGCGCATGGAAAACGCATCAAAACGCATTGCGCCAGAGCGGAAAAAACTGAACAACTGAGCACAATCACAGACAAAACTGACTGAAATTGGTTGCAAAATGGTGCAAGTTTCCCTGAACGCACCCTGAGCGCATCCACAGTCAATCCATCATGCTCGTGTAAAACGGGCCTTACAGCCCTGACTTGTCAACTTTATTCTGCGTCCTCCAGGTTTGCCAAGTGCAGAAACTTATTAAGACCTGTCAGTTATGCGCAGATCCAGAAGTTGTGGGCTGTGTAGTAATAACCAGTTGTGCTGCTGATATCATCTGTGAGATCACCATGATGAAAATCATGCAAGAACTTGACCTTCCCGTGATGGGACTTTTAGTCTTTGGTCATTAAAAAACTTCCATCATTTACTTCCATCTTGTTTGTTGTTTCCAGTACGGGTTAGTTACATTACTAAAAGATGAAGGATCAGAGTGAAGAACTATCTATATGATACTTGGTGTGTTATTAAGAAGGACATTTTATTTTATGTGCCAATTATTCTTACAGCACATTCTGAGAACGTGTTTACATTTCCAAATAAGGCTCCACATTGTTTGTGTAGGAGAGAATAGCATAATCCACTGCTTAAAAAATATGTAGTTAATTGTTCTTATGGGGATAGACACTATTCATATTTAATGTGGTTTTCTCCTTCAGTGCAAATGTTAGTATCTCTTAAAAATACTTAAACAGGTAGAGCGTTTGTAGAGAATATTAATTTGTTCACAATTGTTTAATCTAAGTTTACAAAACTTCAAAACTTTTAAAGAGAACCTGTCACTTTGACTCACCTGTTAAAATAAGCAAAAGTGCCAAATGAGGCTGAAAAAAGAGAACTTCTCTGAAAACTTTTTACGACATAACAGTACCACTATTATCCCAGATGCCTTCAGCTGTCAAGTGCACATGCAACAGGTAAGGCTACTTTCACACTTGCGTTGTTAATTCAGGTACTGAGATCCGGCAGAGGATCTCTATACCTGAATTAAACTGATCCGTTTTGATTTTGCACATCAGGATGCATCAGTTCAGTTGGGATGCAGTTGTGTGAAATCAAAACTGAAGAAAACTGATCAGGCACTAAATACATTGAAAGTCAATGGGTGACAGATCCGTTTTTTTAGTCTCCTAAAAAACTGATCTGTCACCATTGACTTGCATTGGTTTCAGTACCTGATCAGTTTCTTTCAGTTTTTATGACCGGACACAAAATTACAGCTTGCTGCGGTTTTGTGTCCGGTCACAAAACTGAAAGCTGCCTGAACTGAAGACATCCTGATGCATCCTGAACGGATCTCTTTCCATTCAGAATGCATGGGGACAAAACTGATCAGTTTTTTTCCGGTATTGAGATCCTCTGCCTGATCTCAATACCGGAAAACAACAACGCAAGTGTGAAAGTAGCCTAAGCCAGTTTCATAGGTACAAATCTGCTGACAGATGCTTTTAAAAAGGTTTGTAATTGATGACCTATCCTCAGGCGAAATCATCATTATCAGTTGTGACCCGGATACCTCCATCGATCAGCTGTTTGTGCAGTGGCGGCGCCATATAATTACAATGGCTTGTCCTATTCAGTTGAATGAGAGGAGCAGTTGTAATTGAACTTCTCTGCCTCTACAAAGCAGATGACACACACTTAAATTTGAAGAGGAAGCAGCACTTGCACAAGTGCCGCCACCTCGCCAAACAATTGATTGAGAGGATGCCGCCGATGTGATATTAATGGCCTATCCTTAATACAGTACTAGAAAATTTAGACTACCACCTCCAAAGTCACAGGTGCACATCATAAAGCTAACATACAGACAGCATATAAAAACCTTATGTCAGCACCCCACATGCAAACAATAGACTTAGGGATTATTCTGGATTAAGGTGGTACTATACCGACTTTACATAAAAAAGCTCTTTGCACACATTTTTGATCAAATATGTGTTTGGAGGGTAGCTCCCTCCATATTTTGTTTCCGTGTCTGTTACATTTTTTCTTTTTGTGGAAGGATGCAGACCCATTCATTTCAATGGGTCCATAAAAAATGTGCACAACACACCGTGTGCTATCCGCATCCATATGTCTATTCCATAGCCCTGCAAAAAAATAAAATGTGTCCTATTCTTGTATGTTTTGCGGATAAGGATAGGCATTGTTACAATGATCCGCAAAAAAAACCAGATGCCATACGGACATCATCCATTTTTTTTCGGATTCGCAATTTGCAGACCACAAAGCACATACGTGTGAATCTAGCCTTAGATTAAGCCCTCCCTGCCCATCTGCACTGGGCTTCTGAGCAGAGTTTAAATGTAGCTGGTTCTTACACCACCCTGAACATTGTAGTCTTAGGTTAGGCCTAGGAGAGGCAGTTCTGTTAGTGTTGGGTACCCATCTGCAGAAGCCACCTTGACACCGGTAAATGGGCCTGACATTCGTTTGATCAAAAATGTGCACAAGAAACTTCTACTTTTCATGTATAGTAGGTATAGCGCCACTTTAATCCAGAATAATCCCTAATTCTATCCTGAATATAGCAGCGCCTCATAACCCCTTTAAGTAACTTGACCCTGTAATTTCCCCAGGTTCTCTGTTTTCATCTATCCATTTATCCATCAGTTCATTTGTGAATACATACAAATGATCATATCATTACAACATTTACAAATCAATACACCGTGGTTATGTATAATATATAATAGTGGGCTGACTGATGACTAGTTAGCTTAATGCCTTGAGATATTCAAACAAAAATAGCAAAGAGAGTCGATCTCCTATTATAATACAACTCAGAACTTCACTGCACAGTAATAACCAACGAAGAACTCCCAGATCTGCAATGTAAAGATTGCAATTTAGCTCCATTGACGACAAAAAGACAGGTGCTTTGTAAAAATTGTGCAAGAATGGTTAGCAGAGGAAAGCAATCTTTTTTAACAGATTGAGTTCTGTGTTTTTTTTAAGTAGTCTCTAGAGCAATACAATTACTACTGTGTGTCATCAGAGCCATTGCTACTATTAGTTTAACGGATAAAATTACAGATAAGAGTTGCAATTGACTTTAGCAGGATCCCGAAGGCAAACTCCTGCTTCTTGCTGATTAGATTCATTCAATTATGTCCTAATTGTTTATGCACTGAAGCTCATTAGAAATTGCATCATGGAAGTTTGAAATGATTTCATAAAGCTGGTTTTGTGATGTTTTGAGCTATCCACCAACAAAATGTTTAATCAATAATATAAACCTTGTACTAATAATAGAAATATGTATGAAATAATAATGTAAACTTGTACTAAAGAAATATGCTAGATTAATTTAGTGTAATATAGACCAATGTGATTTAAATAATTTTTTGCTGTATCACAGCTGTTCATGAGGACGGGTAGAATTTCATCTAAAAAACAAGAAACTTTTTTTGTTTTTTTATTTCCTTATAGAAACATTATCATTGTGCTATTTACGCCTCTTCTACTTGGATCTGACCGCAAGGGAATATGAAATAAATGGGATTGGACATTTCTTAATGTTAGTAGTATTAAAGGGGTTGCGTAACAGCAGCAAATGTGATTTAGGGCTCATGTACACGAATGTATTTTCTTTCTGTTTACGTTTGTTGGTTTTTTTTTGCGGACTGTATGCGGAACCTTCATTTCAATGGGTCCGTAAAATAAAAGGAAGTTACTGCGTATGTATTCCATTTCCATATGTCCATATGTCTGTTCCGCAAAAAAATAGAACATGTCCTATTATTGTCCGCATTACAGACAAGGATAGGACTGTTCTATTAGGGGTCAGCTTTTTCATTCCACAAAATACGGAATGCTCATGGACATCATCATAATTTTTGCAGATCTATGTTTTGTGTGTACATGAGCCCTTAAAATAATAACCATAACTTACCAAAATATAACAATGAATACCATGCTGCTCCAGCACCGATAATTTGGTGGTCCACATCACTCTTTTTATACTTGTCCTGCAGTGATGATGTCACCAACATCCACTTGACCACTGCAGACAATCATAAGCCACAGTCTTACACCATGCATGGAGGTGGGGCATCAAAGAAAGGTGGGGCAGCACTCATTTTAAATTACATACATTACTGTTAGGCTGCTTTTTTAAAACTGCCATATAACCTCTTAAATACATAGGGCATGCAGGGGGCGAGTAGACCAGAAAGTCTGTAGTGCAACATCAGACTTTCACTGCACATACAGCCTCTAAGTGCTGGGCGTGATTACTGCCTGTGGTATGAAGCACCTTGAAAGTACACTCGTTTCACAATTTCATGGTTTTCAATTTAAAGAAGACCTGTAACTTTTCCTGACATGCCTGTTTCAGTAACTACTTGCGTTCCCTGTTTTCCCCATGCCTCCCTACTTTTTGGATGGTCAAAGAGGGACACTTATGGTTCATTGTGTGAAAGATCCATTTTTCCTGCATATTTATAAACTTCAATAGTTTTCTCTTACGAAATGGCAAAAAAAAAATCTGAATATAGAAATGTCTAAAATCCCAAGTGCATCAAATAATGAAATATTACACAAGGTGGGCTCTAATATACAAAGAGGAACCAGAAAAACACTTTTTGGGTCAATATTGTGAATGTAATAATGAAAATCTGTCCCTCAGATCAAAACGAGGGACATTTAAAGAGCAAAAGAGGGACAGAGGGACTTTGGTCAAAAAGAGGGACTGTCCCTCCAGAACAGAGGTACACTTGGGAGGTATGGCATTGCATTCCCAGTTCTAGAACATCTATTCTTAGGACTCCTGAAGGACTCATAAAGAAATTACCAGCAGTTTGCAGTGACGGTCCCGCTGGCTGTGGTGTCTCACTGATTGGATAGCGTCAGACTGTGCAGGGACACCCCCCAACTGGTAACATCCAGTTGGATCTTAATTGCAAACTGCTAATAATTCCTTCATAACTTTTTTTTTTTTTTCAGGACTAATAAAGGAATAGTGCAACAAAGAGTCATAAGAACAGAGGCTCCAGACTTATTAAAAGGGGAATGCAAATAGTTACTAACACAGACATGTCAGGAGAGGTGACAGATCCTCTATAAGTTAAAGAGGCTTTCATTTTTTAACTGCCTTTTTAATAATATATGGAGTTTAACACTGGTATAACCAGTGTTATACCATACCATATTTACCATATAACACCGCAATGCATTGAAATCAGATATGGTATAGTAAGTAGTCAGCATGTAATGTTTTATATCTAGAGATGTAGCAGGCCTAAATATAATTCCTGGCATGCTAACACACAAGCTTATTGCACTTGCTTAATTTTACAATTTACAAAGATTATTACACCTTCATGTTCCTCGTTCCCTAACAGTGACTTCCACAGCACCTCACCCCCTTAACATTGACCTCTACAGAGGCCCACCCCTTAACAGTGACCCCCCCACAGTGCCCTGCACAAAAGCCTGCCCCCTAAACATTGACCTGTACAGGGCCCATCCCCTTTAAGAGTGCCCCCCCACTGTGCCATACCCCCTTAATATAAGATCTTCACAGCACCCTGTTTGGCTGTTACGGAAACCTGGTTTAACTGTGTATGTCAAGACTGAAGGACCTGCAAGTTTCTACTGGATAATAAGGGTCATGTGACTGTGTTAATGGCAGTTACAATGTGAGTGAAGCTGCAAGCGCCTATTGGCTAATTTATTATTTTTTTTAATATCTCAGTAATGGTGTGTCATAGAGAGCTGGGACCCATTCTAAAACCCTCCCAGATACCTGATGTGCCAAGTTTGGTGCAGATAGGCCCAGTCATTTGGCCGTGTATAAAGGACAGACAGAAATTAATTTTTATGTACTGTATGTAAGAGATACAAAGAAATTATTCTGCACAGTGATTTTCAAGTTGTTCAGAGTTAAAACCAGGAATAAGTGTGTCCAGAAAACATTGTCTCTGACTTATTTTTTAACGGTAGATGTTGCTGTATGAGTTAGTCCCTGTCTATAACACTTTGCTCAAGGTTATTGGCATCCAGTGTGCCCCTTTAGCACTGCTAATTGGCAGAAAGCAATAGAATTTATTTGCTCACATTGCACACACCTGATCAAATATGTCAACAGATGGTGCCAGGGGCTAGAGGGCATTTGCCTTTTGGGTGCTGGCATCAAGCTCGAGGTGCCCTCAAGGTGTTAAGAAACAGGGCAAGGGCAGCAAACTGAAGGAAACCCTAGGTATGGCTAGGCTTTTTGTAACTATGGGCATAGCTAGAGCTAACTTTAAGCTATTTTAAATTCATGGATACATTATAAACTTGTGATGGTTAACCTCTGGCACTCCAGCTTTGGTAAAACTACAACTCACAAGATGCACACTTGCTTGGCTGTTCTCAGAACTCCATAGAAATGAATAGAGCATGCTGGGAGCTGTAGTTTCACCACAGCTGGTGTGCCGGAGGTTAGCCATCACAGCTATAAACTACTAGTCTTTTCATTTTTATTAGATTTTTTTAGAGGAAAAAGCATAATGTTTAAACAACTCAAACCACAGACCAAATATGTTAACAAATTCCATGCATAAATGATTTATGTGCAATCTTCCAACAATAAAGGCTAACATGTACCATGTGTGAAGAGCACACCAGATAAACAGCTGTTCAGTAAAAGCCGTGTGTCTCAGGGCACACACCATATTATTTTAATGCATGGGACAGCATGATGGTGGCTCTAGAGATATCCTCTGCTTTTTATTCAGCACATTATACTTGCAGAAAGATCACCCAGAGTATGAGATTATTAATTTATGTCCTAAAGCTACAAGACTTATTTCAGATAAGTGAGCCGGTGACCTGACCTCAAAGTGAAATTATAGATGAAATGTAAGTTGCTTCTATGCTGAACATTGTCTATTGTCAGAACTTAATGTTCCCCTTCTAAAGCATCTCTTAGATTTCTCATTTTAATTATGCTAGTCAAAAACTATGCCCACTTGATAAAACAGCATGAGACGTAGCAAGTGTGAATCATAGTATACATCCTATAACTTCATGAGGAGGCTGTTCAGCATATTTGTGAAGGACGTATGGATATAAGCAGTTAGACTAGAACTACATGATAATGATGACATTTCAGTCTAAACATATATATTTGCGCTGTTTATATAGAATAATTCTAGTGCATAAATAAAGGGGTTGTCCTGCCTACAGATACTGATGGCCTATCCTGAAGTTAGGTCATCTATATCAGGTCTGACTCCTGGCACCCATGATGATCAGCTGTTTGAAGTGGCCACGGTGCTGGAATGAGCTCTGCACTCTCTTCAATACTTACTTTCACGCCAGTGGAATGGAATTACGCTGCACCACTATTACAAGGGAGACAACGTGCATATAAAAATCAAAGAGGGGGCAAAGCCAACACCAACACTACGGCTACATTATCTATAATGGCATGTTTGGGTTTGTCACCTTAAAGGGTTTCTGTCACCAGAATTAACCCCCTCACACTGGCTGACACTAGCAATGTGCTAATGTCAGCAGAATCTAACTCTGCTATTGTTAGGTTTATTGATGTTCCCATTCCTGTAGAATTCTTGATTTTGTGATATGCAAATTAGCCTGTAGGAGCACACGGGCGGGGGGGGGGTCCGTTGCTCCTGCGCCTATAGGCTCAACTCTCCTATCTCATTCCACGCTCCTCCGTCCTTGATTGACAGGGCCAGGCCCGCGTTCGTCTCCTGCGGCTGGTAATGTGTGCTGGGTAAACTGCTCGGCGCAGGTGCAAGATTTACCTGCCACACAGGGCTGGCAGGAGAAGACGAATGCTGGCCCTGTCAATTAAGGACAGCGGGGCGTGGAATGAGGTAGGAGAACGGAGCCTCTAGGAGCAAGAGCAATGCCCCCCTGCTCCTAGAGGCTAATTTGCATATTACAAAAGTAAGAATTCTGAAGGAACGGGGGCATCAATAAACCTAACAATAGCAGAGTTAGATTCTGCACATTACTAATGCCAGCCAGTGTAAGGGGGTTAATTCTACTGACAGAAACCCTTTAATATGGAGGTTACATGGCTCTTATGTTTTGATCCTAGCGTATGCTTCCTTAAAGGGGTATTAGGATATAAAAGAAACTTAACACCATTAGAAAATAACTAGAGATGAGCGAATCATGCAAAATTTTATTCGCCGAACATTCGCCAAGCTTTTCATATACGACGAATAGATTCGATGAATTTGCGTACAAAATATACGTAATTATATGGCTTTTAGCGAACATTTGCGCACTAATAACGAGCGTTCAGGTAAAAGGGTACGCAACCTCGTTGAACACGTACGCATAAGCGTACAAATTGCGAAAAAAAAGATGGGCTTTGCTGGAGAGGAATGGTGGAGCAGGAGGAATGCTCTGACCCCTGGCTTCATATGGATACTGTATCAGCAGATGACAGCAGATCATCTGGCTGAAACTGAGATAAGCGTGTCATCCCTTCCAGTACCTCATCCACTTTCTCCTCCACTACTCTGTTGCACTTTGGTGGGTTAGCCTGGTGGAAAAACGGCCAAGTATTGCAAATACTACTAGTAGATGCTCCGGCTACAGGTCCTTTGGCACTTTTTCCCTGTGCCACCTTCTCCTTTTTTTAGAGCTCGAGGTCTGGCTGGAACTGGACCCCTTTTGCTTATCTATTTCAGACATTTTTCAATTCACTCTGTGGCCCTGCAGCCGGTCTTTGTCCCTGTATCTCCCTGTCTCTCCCTATCTCTCCCTGTCTCTCTCTCCCTGCCTGATTAATTACTGGCCCTGCACTTGCCCTGCAGTATCCCTGATATGTGTAATATGGATTCCCAGAGCACTTACACCCCAATTTTCACAAAACAGGTCTCAGAGTCTCAGAACTTCACACACAGTGCTTCTGCTCGTCTCAGCAGTCGCAGCAGAAGTGATGCATCACTGGCTTACCGAGCCTGAGCCAATCAGAGCAAGCCCTGCCCACTAGGTCAGGTGACTCCTTTCTTTCCGGGCTTTTGCGCACAATATACTAACTAACATTAAAAGTTTGCTAATGAATTGAATTTGTACGCAATAGAGTATAATATATAGGGCAACTACATAGCGAATGTGTACTAAGCTGAAGCAAATCACCTAATATTCGAATTCGCTTCGCAGCTGAAAATTTCCAAGATTAGATACTAATCAACAAATAGATTCGCTCATCTCTAAAAATATCGTACTAATATAGTTTATAAGGTTGAAAAAGACATTCACCCTGTTCAACCTCTCGTCCTGCAAACAAACCCATGAGGTAAAACTATTTTCCTTTAAATCAAGCAATCAGGATAACTTCCCTGAACAACGACCCTTTTCCAGAATTTTAGATTATAACCTGTAATATTATTACACTCCAGAAATACATCCAGGCCCCTCTTGAACTCTTTTATTGAGTTTGCCATTACCACCTCCTCAGGAACAAAGTTCCATAGTCTCCTACAGTAAAAATCCCTCTTCTATGTTTGTGTAGAAACCTTCTCTCCTCCAGGCGTAGAAGATGTTATGGTTACATTCCTCAATATAAACAGATCATCTATGTGGTATAAAGTAAAAAATGGCAATATACTTTATATAGTAGCAATACATTTTTCAGTAGTTTCCCCATAATCAATAACCACTTACTGACCTAAAATGTAATGTTGCTTATTGCCTAGGGTTGCCTAGAGTTACGAATTGTAGTTCAGTTCCATCTTGCTGGTGGAGCATGATCAGTCCCATCACAAATGTTGAGAAGATGGTAACAATAACTAGGCTTTTCGGCTCTAGAAAGTCAGTTGCGATGACTTGAACTACCAGTAGCTTGCATGTCTTTATTCCATAAATATGATGGCTTCATACATTGCTGATGGTCACTCTCGGTAATTCATTCCATGACCATAATTTCCTTGTTCATGTGCAGCAGAGTGATTCCTGATATTGTGCAGGCCAGTGTATATTCTGCACATTTGAAGTGTATGCTTCTTTTACTAGACAACTTAGATTGACATCCTGACGGGGCATCAAAAGAACAGCAGGGGGCACTAATACAAGTGTGTTAAGTAACAATTTTGAATATCAAGTTTAAGACCAGGCCATTACATGTGTCTTCAAAAGCCATAACTATATTTTTCATTCAGTTCAGGGGCTTTTAGACCTTTCATATTTTAATAGTTTCCATTTTTATTGCTTACAGGTGATGTACACTTTTGATGACATTTTTTTAAATTATTGAATTGTACACATTTTGAGCTATAAATTATTTTTCAACTAGTCGTTATTAAAAAATGTTGAGTCGCTTTCTCTGTACAACCTTGAGATTCCCTATTAGCATGCTCAGCATTTTTATTGTGTTCCATCAGGAAGCTCAGCTCTGACATAAACACTCTTTATAGTGTCTTATATTACTGAATATAGACCAATTGCTTTAATAAAGACCAATTGAAAATATGATTTTAAGCCTAAAATGAGTAATATATATATATATATATATATGACATATTAGCCTCTGTTATAGGGGAAATACAGCCTCTGGTACGTTACTGTACAGCTGATTAGGGTCTGCTAGGACCCAGCAGCTTCTGCAGTTACCTAGCATATAGAGATAATTTGATTGGTGGGGCTAGAGCAGGAAAAGTATTGCTGCTTCCTGGTATGCAGGGGCGCACCTACAGGCCTGTGGCGATTGCGGTGCGGCCCTGAGGTATTAAAAAAAAAAAAAAAAAAATTTTCTTTATGGTTCTAGGGGGGGTCCAGACCCGCTGGACCCCCCTAGAACCATAAAGAAAATTTTTTTTTTTTTTTTTTAATACCTCAGGGCCGCACCGCAATCGCCACAGGCGGCGCGGCCCTGGTTCGATTTTGCGGGCGGCAGCAGCGCTAAAGAGGAGAGGGGAGAGAGGTTTTTCTCCTACCTCTCCTCTGCGCTGCTGTAATGTGGTATCTGATTGGTGGAGAAGCAGAGGGCGGAAGCTGCTTCTCCACCAATCATTTCAAGCCCCCGCTCCAGAGCCCCATGTGACTGGCTGCCCGGCCAGTCCTTCCACCGGGCAGAACAGCCATCCAGCCGGACCTCGCTCCCTGCCGGAACAGCCATCCGGCCAGCCGACCTCCTGCTGCAGCAAGAGAAAATGGTGAGTATTGTGCCCCCCCCCCTGCCCTGTATTGTGCCCCCCTGCCCTGTATTGTGCCCCCCTGCCCTGTATTGTGCCCCCCCCTGCCCTGTATTGTGCCCCCCTGCCCTGTATTGTGCCCCCCCTGCCCTGTATTGTGCCCCCCCTGCCCTGTATTGTGCCTCCCTGGCCTGTACCGTGCCCCTGCCCTGTACGTGCCTCCCTGCCCTGTATTGTGCCCCCTGCCCTGTATTGTGCCCCCCTGCCCTGTATTGTGCCCCCCTGCCCTGTATTGTGCCCCCCTGCCCTGTATTGTGCCCCCTGCCCTGTATTGTGCCCCCCTGCCTGTATTGTGCCTCCCTGCCCTGTATTGTGCCTCCCTGCCCTGTATTGTGCCTCCCTGCCCTGTACCGTGCCTCCCTGCCCTGTACCGTGCCTCCCTGCCCTGTACCGTGCCTCCCTGCCCTGTACCGTGCCTCCCTGCCCTGTACCCTGCCTCCCTGCCCTGTACCGTGCCTCCCTGCCCCTGTACCATGCCTCCCTGCCCTGTACCGTGCCTCCCTGCCCTGTACCGTGCCTCCCTGCCCTGTACCGTGCCCCCCTGCCTTCCGTGCCCCCCTGCCCTGTATTGTGCCCCTGCCTGTACCGTGCTGCTCTGTACCGTGTCGCCCCGGCCCTGTATTGTGCCCCCCGCCCTATACCGTGCCGCCCTGCCCTGTACTGTGCCCTTGTCTTTTACCATGCCTCCTGTACCGTGCCCTGTACTAGGGTTGCACGATATATCGAAAACTCGGTACGGTTTCGGTACCTAGTGTGGTACCGAAGCTCGATACCGAGTTTTCTTGCCGTCCGATACTTAGAACATGGCGTGCGCATCACTTTGATGCGGTTGCCATGTTCTAATATCTGCCGCGCTGCCAGGGGCCCCCGCGCCCCCCTCAGATCAGCCCACCCAGGTCCCAGCCACTTAAAAAAAAAATCATACTTACCTGTTCTGGCCGCCGCTGTCCTCACTGGTTCCGCGCTCCACCTTCTTCCCTGGCGCGCACTATGACCTGACGCTATGACCTGACGCAGCGCCAGGTCATAGTGAGCGCCGGCAGGCAAGAGAGTGGAGCGGGGAACCTGAGGACAGCGGCAGCCAGAACAGGTAAGTATGATTTTTTAAAGTGGCTGGGTGGGCTGATCTGAGGTCTGAGGGGGGCACAAGACGCTGACCTGAGATCTGATGGGGGCACATTGTGTTGATCTGAGGGGGGCACAAGACGCTGACCTGAGGTCTGATGGGGGCACATGGGGGCACATTGTGTTAATCTGAGGTCTGATGGGGGCACAAGACGCTGGTCTGATGGGGGCACAAGACGCTGACCTGAGGTCTGATGGGGGCACAAGACGCTGATCTGAGCTCTGATGGGGGCACAAGATGCTGACCTGAGCTCTGATGGGGGCACAAGACGCTGACCTGAGCTCTGATGGGGGCACAAGATGCTGACCTGAGGTCTGATGGGGGCACAGGACGCTGACCTGAGCTCTGATGGGGGCACAAGACGCTGACCTGAGCTCTAATGGGGGCCCATTGTGTTGATCTGAGGTCTGATGGGGGCACAAGACGCTGATCTGTGGTCTGATGGGGACACAAGACGCTGATCTGAGGTCTGATGGGGACACAAGACGCTGATCTGAGGTCTGATGGGGACACAAGACGCTGATCTGAGGTCTGATGGGGGCACAAGACGCTGACCTGAGCTCTGATGGGGGCACATTGTGTTGATCTGAGGTCTGATGGGGGCGCAAGACGCTGATCTGAGGTCTGATGGGGGCACAATGTGTTGATCTGAGATTTATTATCCCTGTACGGTGACATCACTGTGTTTATTATCCTGTACTGTGACATCACTGTGTTTATTATCTCTGTACGGTGACATCGCTGTGTTTATTATCCCTGTACAGTGACATCACTGTGTTTATTATCCCTGTACGGTGACATCACTGTGTTTATTATCCCTGTACTGTGACATCACTGTGTTTATTATCTCTGTACTGTGACATCACTGTTTATTATCCCTGTACGGTGACATCACTGTGTTTATTATCCCTGTACGGTGACATCACTGTGTTTATTATCCCTGTACAGTGACATCACTGTGTTTATTATCCCACTGCAGGAAGAGGTAAGTGGTCTGTGTTTGTGTGTTTGTTTTCTATTTTTCAGGGTCGTGAATGCAGAGGACTACGTCGGATTCGGTGGACTACGTCGGACCAGCTTTTTTTTTTTTTTAATAAAATGGTCAAACAGGGGTCTGGGGGAGTGTTTATTTCAATAAAATGTTTTATACTTGTGTGTGTGTATTTTTTTTTTACAATACTACAGTTTTAGTAATCACGGCTATCTACAGACGGCCCTGATTACTAATACTGGGCTTAGTGCTTGCCGGTATGGCAGGCCAGCACTAACCCCAACATCTATTACCTCGGCACCCACCGCCACCAGGGGTGCCGGGAAGAGCCGGGTACCCGCAGGACCGGACCTTCTAAATTGAGGGTCTGGCTCTGGGGCGGCTGCAGGCTGGTGCCATTAGGCTGGGAAGGGCCAATAACCGTGTCCCTTCCCACCCTGGTAGTGCCAGGCTGCAGCTGCTGGTTGTATCTGGCTGGTGAAGGAAAAAAGGGGGGACCCCACGCCATTTTTTTTTCAAAAATGTCATTATTTAAAAAAAAATGGCGTGGGATCCCCCCCTTTTTTCCTTCGCCAGCCAGATACAACCAGCAGCAGCAGCCTGGGACTACCAGGGTGGGAAGGGACACGGTTATTGGCCCTTCCCAGCCTAATGGTACCAGCCTGCAGCCGCCCCAGAGCCAGACCCTCAATTTAGAAGGTCCGGTCCTGCGGGTACCCGGCTCTTCCCGGCACCCCTGGTGGTGGTGGGTGCCGAGGTAATAGATGTTGGGGTTAGTGCTGGCCTGCCATACCGGCAAGCACTAAGCCCAGTATTAGTAATCAGAGCCGTCAGTAGATAGCCGTGATTACTAAAACTGTAGTATTGTAAAAAAAAATACACACACACAAGTATAAAACATTTTATTGAAATAAACACTCCCCCAGACCCCTGTTTGACCATTTTATAAAAAAAAAAAAAAGCTGGTCCGACGTAGTCCACCGAATCCGACGTAGTCCTCTGCATTCACGACCCTGAAAAATAGAAAACAAATACACAAACACAGACCACTTAACCTCTTCCTGCACTGGGATAATACACACAGCGATGTCTCTGTACAGGGATAATAAACACAGTGATGTCACCGTACAGAGATAATAAACACAGTGATGTCACAGTACAGAGATAATAAACACAGTGATGTCACTGTACAGGGATAATAAACACAGTGATGTCACCGTACAGAGATAATAAACACAATGATGTCAAAGTCCAGGGATAATACACACAGTGATGTCACCGTACAGGGATAATAAACACAGTGATGTCACAGTACAGAGATAATAAACACAGTGATGTCACTGTACAGGGATAATAAACACAGAGATGTCACCGTACAGAGATAATAAACACAATGATGTCAAAGTCCAGGGATAATACACACAGTGATGTCACCGTACAGAGATAATAAACACAGTGATGTCACAGTACAGGGATAATAAACACAGTGATGTCACCGTACAGGAATAATAAACACAGTGATGTCACAGTACAGGGATCGGCGTCTCGTGCCCCCATCAGACCTCAGGTCGGCGTCTCGTGCCCCCATCAGACCTCAGGTTCTTCTTTATTTTG
The DNA here is from genome assembly GCA_900303285.1 of Rhinella marina. Taxonomy (NCBI): domain Eukaryota; kingdom Metazoa; phylum Chordata; class Amphibia; order Anura; family Bufonidae; genus Rhinella; species Rhinella marina. The sequence goes on from ONZH01014666.1 coordinate 79,003, forward strand.
GCGAGGTATCGTATCGGTATCGAACTCAAAATTCTGGTATCGTGACAACCCTGCACTGTACCGTGCCGCCCTGCCCTGTACCATGCTTTCTGCCCAGTACCTTGCCTCCTGCCCTGTACCATGCCTCCTGCCCAGTACCTTGCCTCCTGCCCTGTACCATGCTTTCTGCCCAGTACCATGCCTCCTGCCCTGTACCGTCCCACCCTGCCCTGTACCGTGCCTCCCTGCCCTGTACCGTGCCTCCCTGCCCTGTACCGTGCCCCCCCTGCCCTTGTACCGTGCCCCCCTGCCCTGTACCGTGCCCCCCTGCCCTGTACCGTGCCTCCCTGCCCTGTACCATGCCTCCCTGCCCTGTACCGTGCCCCCCTGCCCTGTACCGTACCGCCCTGCCCTGTACCGTACCGCCCTGCCCTGTACCATGCCTCCTGCCCTGTACCGTGCCGCCCTGCCCTGTACCGTGCCGCCCTGCCCTGTACCATGCCTCCTGCCCTGTACCATGCCTCCTGTCCTGTACCATGCCTTCTGCCCTGTACCATGCCTTCTGCCCTGTACCTTGCCTCCTGTCCTGTACCGTGCCTCCCTGCCCTGTACTGTGCCATTTCCTTACTGGCATTTGGCACTATATTGGCATAATTTGGGGGCACTATGGGGGCATCTGGTGGCTCTAAAGGGGCATTTTGTTTACTGGCACATTATAGGGGGCACGATAGAGGAGATTGGCACTATGGGGCATGTGGTGGCACTATAGGGGCCTCATTTGGGGCATCTGGTGGCTCTAAAGAGTCACTTTTTTACTGCCACATTATGGGGGGGCACTATGGCATCTGGCACTAAGGGGTAATTTTTTTCTGGCACATTATTGGAGGTACTATAGGGGAGAACAGCACTATAGGGGCATCATTTGCAGACACTATGGGGGCATCTGGTGGCTGTAAAGGGGAATTTTATACTGGTACTTTATAGGGGCACTATGCCATCTGGCACTAAGTGGGCAATTTTTACTGGCACATTATGGGGGAGAGGAGCACTATAGGGGCATGTGATGGGGCAGTAAGAAGGGGCATATTATGGGGAACACTATGGGGGAGAGGAGCACTATAGGGGCATGTGATGGGGCAGTAAGAAGGGGCATTTTTTACTGGCATATTATGGGGAACACTATGGGGGAGAGGAGCACTATGAGGGCATTTACTGGGGCTCTATATAGGGGTATTTTATACTGGTATACATTATTGGGATATTAGCTCAACTGCGGGCACTAAGCTGTGGTATTATTGTGAGCTTTACTACTACTGGGGGCTATGGGGAACATGATGTCTAGTATGGGCACTATGGGGACATCATTACTACTAAGTGTGGTCTAGCAGATAATTATTTCTATTGGAGGGATTTTGGGGAGCACTGTTACTTTTGGGGGGCACCCTGGCATAATATCATTAGTGTAGGTGCAGTTATTTTTTAGAGCACTGTGTGCCAATAACTGTTGTAGGGGGCACTATCTGTGTGGTAGTAGTATTTTTCAGGGGACAGTTTCTGCAGTATAGTATTGGGGGAGCACAGCGGGCACAGTATTGGGGGTGGCAGGATGAGGTGTTCAGAAGATGTAAAGATGATGGAAATGTGGGAAACTAATGTCTGTTTGTATTTCTGCAGAGACGAGAGATGACTGAAAAATCTTCATGGCGGTCTGGTCCAAATGGAGAAGATGAAGAAAGAGAATGTCTACAACAAAGGTGACATCACTGGATGTAAGAGGTATGGGGCACTGTGTAGGAGAGGAGATGCTCCGGCTCCTCCCTCTGCCATTTACAGAAGGAGGATTCAGAGCTGGGTGAGGATGACCAAAGGGGGTTAGCAGGGCACAGGCAGGTGGCAGATGGTCGGGGGGGACGCTCAGGCCTGGAGCAGGATCTGGGGAGGGAGGAGAGTGGAGGATCTTCCTGGCTGTAGCCTGCTGTTGTATATTGTATAATGTGAAGCAGGCAGTGCAGCCAGGACACGTCCTCCCCTCTCCATATGATGTATAGAACTGGGCCTCAACCATATCATTTCAGCTGTAGTGTTTGTTGGGAGTGGTCTATTAGATATGGGAGGGGCTTATAAGAATGGGCGGGGCCTATTTCGCTGCTCCTATGTCTTTAATGTATGTGGGCGTGGAGAAAAATAGCCCCACCCACAAGAAGCCACACCCTTTTTCCTATTCGGACCCTCCCTAGAAAAAATTCCTGGGTGCTCCCCTGCTGGTATGTATACACAGCACTCACATATCATCATGCAGTAAGCAATGGAATAAGTGTCAGTGCTATTTAACTGCCTCTGTCCAGCTCCCACTGATAACCAGTTTCCCGCTACATCAGCTACACAGTCCCGATGCAGCTGCAACTCTGTAAGAACATTCAGAAAGAATAAATATGCTACATACATTTGATGGGCCATTGGTTTGTATCACTCATTTGAACACTTCATGTAAGATTTCAGATGCTATAAAGTCATACATGACAGGAGTTCCTGATACATTTACTTCAAATAATTGACTACACTTCCTTCACTGAGAAATCCTCCTTCCCACTTGTTCACCGCATGCCCATAAAGATTATTATAACAAACATTTAAGATGATTCATTTTGACATGATAAATACATTTTGATGCGTAGGTTGAGACTTTTTTTTAATCTAACGGCAGTGTGATAAACATATTCCCAAGAAATGATCCCATATATTAGTATTCAAAGTCATATGATAACATCTATTGCTACTGTATTGTAGAGGATTATCACACTTCAAATAGATTAACAAAGATGATAAAAGGGATTACTGAGGAGACAGAGCAAATAATGAACCGCACTAACAATAAGTATAGAGCTCTGAGATTGTATCCAGTATCAGCATTATCACCACAAAATGAATCTAAATGAAAATAATGACACAGCTATACATCACCCAATAATAAAGAGAGGCACAAGATATAAAAGTAGTACAGAGCAACCGATGTTACTGGGGAATATTTGAAACTTTTTTTATGCTGATTTTTTTCCAGTGTTCTCTACAATATCTGTTTTTACAAAATTTTTACAAATTTAGTTTCAATCTGTGGCTAATGAACAGCTGGATGGTACCAGACAGTGTATGGATGTTCCCTTTTATTCGGGGCTAATGCACACAGCATTCCATATGCATGGACTCTTGACAGGGGCGGACTGGGAATTTAAAGTGTCCCTGCAAAAAATACCAAAAGTGACCCCGTTTTGTAGTGAAGTCCAAATTGATGGAAAGCTGTGCCAGCAATACCACATTGTAGAACATTATACCACCCCAACAGAGCCAAATACCACAGTCTATCACAAAATAATGCCAGCAACACACAATATATCCCCATAAATGTTCACTTGCTGACCATGAGGAGGGCCCAGGCAGCCCACTGGACATCGGCCCATCGGGAAATTTCCCTGTAAGGTATATGGCTAATCCACCTCTGACTCTGGATGACACTTGGGACACTTGGGAACTAGACTGACCCATGGGAACTTTGTTTACTGCTACACCATGTTCCAAATTATTATGCAAATTGGATTTAAGTGTCATAAAGATCAAATTTTTTGTTTTTCAATGAAACTCATTGATGGTATTGTGTCTCAGGGCTCTTTGGATCACTGAAATCAATCTCAGATACCTGTGATGATTAATTTGCCAGGTGAGCACAATTAAAGGAAAACTGGATGTTCCACAATATTAAGCAGGCCACTGTTTTCAAGTAGAATGGGAAAGAAAAAGGATCTCTCTGCTGCCGAAAAGCATCAAATAGTGCAGTGCCTTGGACAAGGGATGAAAACATTAGATATTTCCCGAAAATTTAAGCGTGATCATCGTACTGTGAAGAGATTTGTGGCTGATTCAGAGCACAGACATGTTTGTGCTGATAAAGGCAGAATGAGGAAGGTTTCTGCCAGGCAAGTTCATTGGATTAAGAGAGCAGCTGCTAAAAAACCATTACAAACCAGTAAACAGATATTTGAAGCTGCTGGTGCCTCTGGAGTCCCTCGAACCTTGAGGTGTAGGATCCTTCAAAGGCTTGCTGTGGTGCATAAACCTACTATTCGGCCACCCCTAACCAGTGCTCACAAGCAGAAACGGTTGCAGTGGGCCCAGACATACATGAAGACTAATTTTCAAACAGTCTTGTTTACTGATGAGTGTCGTGCAACCCTGGATGGTCCAGATGGATGGAGTAGTGGATGGTTGGTGGATGGCCACCATGTCCCATCAAGGCTGCGACGTCAGCAAGGAGGTGGAGGAGTCATGTTTTGGGCTAGAATCATGGGGAGAGAGCTGGTAGGGCCCTTTAGGGTTCCTGAAGGTGTGAAAATGACCTCTGAAAAGTATATAGAGTTTCTAGTAACATAGTAACATAGTTTATAAGGCCGAAAAAAGACATCTGTCCATCCAGTTCGGCCTGTTTTCCTACAAGTTGATCCAGAGGAAGGCAAAAAAAACCCTGTGAGGTAGAAGCCAGTTTTCCCCACTTTAGGGAAAAAAATTCCTTCCCGACTCCAATCAGGCAATCAGAATTACTCCCTGGATCAACGACCCCTCTCTAGTAACTATAACCTGTAATATTATTACCCTCCAAAAATACATCCAGGCCCCTCTTGAACTCTTTTAGTGAACTTACCATCACCACCTCCTCAGGCAGAGAGTTCCATAGTCTCACTGCTCTTACCGTAAAGAATCCTCTTCTATGTTTGTGTACAAACCTTCTTTCCTCCAGACGCAGAGGATGGCCCCTCGTCACAGTCACAGTCCTGGGGATAAATAGATCGTGGGAAAGATCTCTGTACTGACCTCTGATATATTTATACATAGTTATTAGATCTCCCCTCAGTCGTCTTTTTTCTAAAGTGAATAAGCCTAATTTTGATAATCTTTCTGGATACTGTAGTCCACCCATTCCAGTTATTACTTTAGTTGCCCTCCTCTGAACCCTCTCCAGCTCTGCTATGTCTGCCTTGTTCACAGGAGCCCAGAACTGTACACAGTACTCCATGTGTGGTCTGACTAGTGATTTGTAAAGTGGCAGGACTATGTTCTCATCACGGGCATCTATGCCTCTTTTGATGCAGCCCATTATCTTATTGGCCTTGGCAGCAGCTGTCTGACACTGGTTTCTGCAGCTTAGATTTCTGTTCACTAAAATTCCTAGGTCCTTTTCTATGTCAGAGTTACCCAATATTTTACCATTTAGTATGTACTGGTGACTTGCATTATTCCTTCCCATATGCATAACTTTACATTTGTCAGTGTTAAACCTCATCTGCCACTTCTCTGCCCAAGCCTCCAGTCTATCCAGATCCATCTGTAGCAGTGTACTGTCCTCTTCTGTGTTAATTACTTTACACAGTTTAGTGTCATCTGCAAAAATTGATATTTTACTGTGCAAGCCTTCTACAAGATCATTAATAAATATATTGAATGGAATAGGGCCCAATACTGACCCCTGTGGTACCCCACTAGTTACAGTGACCCAATCTGAGTATGTACCATTAATAACCACCCTCTGTTTTCTATCACTGAGCCAGTTACTTACCCACATACAGACATTTTCTCCCAGGCCAAGCATTCTCATCTTATATACTAACCTTTTATGTGGTACAGTGTCAAATGCTTTGGAGAAGTCCAGATATACGACATCCATTGATTCGCTGCGGTCTAGTCTAGAACTTACCTCCTCATAGAAACTGATTAAATTGGTTTGACATGACCGATCCCTCATGAAGCCATGCTGATATGGAGTAATTTGCTTATTTTCATTGAGGTACTCCAAGATAGCATCTCTTAGAAAACCCTCAAACAGTTTACCCACGACAGATGTTAAACTTACCGGCCTATAGTTCCCGGGCTCTGTTTTTGGACCCTTTTTGAATATTGGCACCACATTTGCTATGCGCCAATCCTGTGGAACACTCCCTTTCTGAGCAACAACTTTCTTCCATGGTACTAAAAGCAGAAACGTGCCTTCAGGAGCAAAATCATCTTCATGCATGACAATGCACCATCTCATGCTGCAAAGAATACCTCTGTGTCATTGGCTGCTATGGGCATAAAAGGAGATAAACTCATGGTGTGGCCACCGTCTTCCCCTGACCTAAACCCTATAGAGAATCTTTGGAGTATCATCAAGCAAAAGATCTACTGTATGAGGGTGGGAGGCAATATTGCTAGCAATATTCTTTAGAATTAAATGAGGGAAGAAAGAAAACGTGTCTCCTACAGTCAGTTTGCATTTGGCTATGTAATCAGGCCAGTGCAAATGAGGGCTGATGGAGGTGTTATGGTCCATCAGCACTTGCACTGCCTGAACATCAGGCAGGATCCTAAGTAGATAAGCTGTGGCCATCACCTATTGTGAATGGTCGATCCTGTGCTGTCTACACATTACTGTAAAGGTGGATTTACATGTGCAGAGGTGAAGCTGATGATTGGGAAGGAAATGTTCCTTCCTGACAGTTGGCTGCTCGTTCAGTGGAGGTGAAGGTCTACATTTACATGCAGCGATTGCCTCCACAGTATGATGATGAAGGATCAGTATTGTCATCGCTTGTCCTCATACAGCTGCATTGTTTCTGGTCAGCAGATCTCTGTTTAGACTACAAGATCTGCTGCCCAAAAATGATGATTTACTTGCCTGCAGGAATGACAGTCACCAATGAATGGGGAAGATTGTTGAGAAGGAGTGTTCGCAGGAACATTCCTAGATGATAATCCACTCATCTTAATCTGTCATAGCATTTAATTTTAATCCTGCGTGTGATGATAATAATATGTATACTTAAAAGTGATTGCTACAGGAATTGTCAGAGATGTTCACTGACTTCTATGGGACTGCTATCTAGACATGCTGTGTGACCTGTGCAGAGGACATTGTGCAGAGAGGGGACATACTGTAGATAAGCTGCGACCACAACCTCCTGTGAATGCTGCATCCTGTCTTATCTATACAGAGGTGTAACCTTTCATTCTAATCCTGGCTGTGATGACAATTAGGTGACTGCTGAAAAGTTATTTCTACAGAACAGGAATTGTGAGCATATTTAAACAATAGATCCATAACTGATGACACCTTCCCTTTTAAAGTTATTGTAATATAAAAATGCTTTCTATATGTGTATGGAAAATACATAACTTGGCCAAACCTTGTCTCACAGACCCACTGTAAGTTTAATAATGTATAGTGTTGCTCCCCCACCCATTTTAATCAAAACCTGCTAAAATATGTAGTTTTCCATCCAAACAAGTCATGCATTCTCCCTAGAAAACCAGAATTTAGTACTGTGAGAGAAGCTAATTTATTAATACATCTTTATATCAGTTGGAGCTCCATTCTTCTGATATCCTAAATCCCCTGTTTAGAAAAAAGCATTAAAAGCTTAAGAGTTTACTGCATGCTATTTTATTAATGTGTATGAATGTTTGCAATAAACCCATAAGCTTCCTCTAGTGGTGATTTTCAGAGGTTTCAGGGGTTTTCCATCTAAGATATTATGGCAAATGGGATATTCCATAAGTGAAGTGTGTAAGAGATGCAGAACTCTGCTCAGCTGTTCTCAGAACTCTTAAAGAAATGGCTGGAGAGAGACACATGCACTACCACCTCTCCCTTAACAGCAGCTGCAGAACAGGGGCTAAGGGACCGCATTCTGGAGATAGGTGCAAGTCCTAAAGGTGGGATCCAAATATATTCATTCAGACAGTAACTGAATATCCTGCGATAAACCCCTTTCATGCTATGAATGAACTTGGTGTTTAGAGTTCTTCAAAGGTAAAATGCTATGAAAATACTATGACATTAATCAGCACAAGACCTATGACCCTAACTTTGACTTCAAAAATTTAGAAGCATAATTCATATTACAAGCAAATTATCCTGTTAAATGTATTCATTTATTGAAATTTCAGGTACGATACCTGTCAAACACAAAACATAGTATGGTCATCTCATCTGGCCCTGTTAGTCTAGCAGGAGAGATGGGAGCTGGCAGAGGAAACAAGAGGAGCAAGAGTGGACAGAGTGGTTTGGTTTGAGGATCACTAAGTGGAAGATATCATTACATTCAGCGGAGGTAGCCATACAAGACATTGGGCTGGGTTTACAGCGAATTTCCTGGTGACAGAATCTCTTTAAGTATATATCCATACTTTTTGTTTTTAGCTGAATGTGCACACTAGATGTATGCTGGCAGCACCAGAGACCAGACCACTACTTTATGACCCCCCCCCCCATCCTTAATGACAGACGTTAGGATTGAGAAGGGTTGTATATGTTAGATTTCAATTTGTATTGGAAAATACAGAGGTGCCATGCAGCAGCTTACTCCCCTGTCCCTATAGAGAGTGCATGTGTGCTCAAACATGCCAAACATGCATGAGGTGCTGGCTTATTTAATATCCAATTCATGTCTCAAGGCCTATTTAAAGGGTTGAACATTGACTTATAAGATAGCTGCCTTACATCTGGTGACATTAGAGGCAGAGCTTGTTAAGAGTTCATTTGTATCCCTTCTTCCCAGAATTCCAGAGGAGCATGTATGGCCTATACGTCTCCTCACAACGATTAAGGATGGAGAGATAGTACCCCCAATCCAAACATGCATTTTTATGAGGTAGTTGAGAGAAAAGGATCTAATGTGTATGCTCAGCCTCAGTTACGTATGCACCTAAAATAAGTTGGGTATCAGCTAGAGAGCTGTGATGCAACACAACAAAGTTCAGTAAAATGTGCATAAGACAAATCCAAGGCAAGGTTATTAGCTTCCACTCTGAACACTAAGTTAAATGGCACTAAATACAATTTCCAAACTCAATAGTGTAACTGGATGTGTGTTTATATTAGGTGTTTCAATAGAAAGTCATGTAGCAGAAGTGTTAAGCAAATATTGAATAATGAATGACTCCTCAGTCAAGTGAATTCATGATATTTGTTTTCAATTTCACCATGTAAGTAGTTCTGCTTATTTTCAGTATTTAATTTTCACAGCAAGATACAATATGATTTCTCCTTGTCAAATGCCATAAAGCATATATTCACCAATAAACACTATTTAACGTTTCCATATAGAATGAGTCTATATTAGAGAGGAATTAACTTTTGGGTCCGATTTATCAAACTTTTTAGAAAATTAATCACATATGTTCAAATTGGCCTGACTATTGGTATATGACAATCTGCACAAGCATCTACAAATGTTGTGTTAAAGGGGTGTTCCATTAAAGTAACTTAATTTTTGAAAAACTGCATTAAGGCTGCAAGGCGGCCAGCAAGATGCAGAGACTTCTTTCACCATCCCTTGTTGTATCAGCATAAATATCTCATTTAAAGGAAGTATGTCAGCAACTTTACTACTGAAAGTGCCCAGGCTTCCTGGCATTACTTATGGCTAACACCAGACTCCGTTTAAGATAAATAAAATATCAGGGGATGACATTGTTGATGTTGCAGTTGTTCCTACTGACAAATCTGGTGGCTTCTTCGAAGAACCTGAGTATGTGACACATGTCTCTTATGATGAGCTGCCACTGCCTGACCTTAAAACAACACATGCTCCCAGCTAAAGTGGTCTGGTGCATGACAAAATCAATTATCACTTTATGCTGCTGGTGCATATTCATTGTGAAATTCAGGTGAGTTTGGAATATTGTGAATGAAGCGGCGAAATGATAGACCGTTCTATCACTGCAAGTCCAGGACAGAGTTCCTTGCCACATAAGAATGGCTGAAATGTGATGAAAGTCTTCCAGACATGACCAGCACCCTCTGCAAGCCACTGTACTTTTAAAAAAAGCATTGTACCTAGTCTCCGCTTGTTCTCTTTTCTGACATTGGGCTGCCCATCCTGACCTCTGCCTGTTTATCAGATTGCACATACCCTGCCTGCCATGAACTTGGCCTGCCTCTGACTATGCTTGTTGCCTGATCCTTTGTGGTCTCTTGACACTGGTGGTCAACAGTCACTTGAACTAAGACTACAGCAAAGTCAAGATCCCTGTACAAGGGTTAAAATATGAACACCTGGGGAGCTACTTAGATAATGCCCGTAGGTGTAGCCCCAAGCCAAATCTATTTAAGCGATAGAGTGAATCCACAGGCGCTTCATTATACTGGTCATGGTAAGTTCACCTGGAGACAAGAATTTTGGCATATTCTCTGCATTGTGGGAAAAAAAAAATAATGTCTGCTCTTGCCTGGTTTCCACCTGGAACCTGAAGCTAGCTGCCATAAGCATATTGGCTCAAATGAATCTTCATAAAATTGAATACATCATGGATATAAAAAGGTTTTCTAACTTGATGTGAATCCCAATTTATCATTTTACTATTTTTAGTATATATGGTTTCATCATTTTTATTGAAAAAAATGAATAAAGAATTTTACATGTTGTTAGTACATTCAATTTTCTACAATCTAACTCTTTTTTACTTTTTGTTTTCGGATTGTATGAAAAAACAAAGTAAAGTATGTTTCTGAATGTCTAAATTCTTCTCAAGGCATCCATTATAAAACATGAAATAACCCATCTTGTCTGATTAATGACTATACCTTGAAGACATTTCAAGCAATTAACATCTATATATAATACACTGAATAGTCCAATTACTCTATATAAATCTTACAGTTGTATGATAATCAAAAGCGCAAGCGACGTGAAACAGTTGTAATACTGTGAAATCAATAGCTACTTAATTCAAACAGCCAATCTATGTAAAAGTGTTGCAAAGAATTAAAGGCAAAGTATCCATATTTATGTACAGGACTACTAGGATATGCAAAACGTGAACTATTTTAGCTCTCTAAAAAAGTTTTATGTTTTCATTAAAGGAACACTAAAAATGTTTTATTATCTCAGACAGGAGCAATAACTAGAGCAAATTATATCGTACTGAAATAAGTCAATCTGTAGGAAATGGGTTGTGGGTGACCTTTCCGGGAAAAGCACTAAAGTTATTTATCAATTTTCACAAAGCTTTAAATTATCAAGTTAGAGAGGAAGGACACCAAACATAAAATGAAAACAGCTGCAGCTTTCTATGAGCATAAGTTGTAGAAAAATTCATCTTAAAAGGAACATATTAATGTGCAGCTGCAGGAGCTATAGTCACTGCCCCCTAATCTAGCCCATTTATAAAAATTATCTTCCATTTCCCCATGCAACATTTAACTTGTATTTCAGAAGAGAATAATTTAGCATGTTTCTAATATCATCAATGCTGTATGTAGGCAGTAGCTCTAGGAACTAGAAATCCTGTTATGTATTGCTAGGCATTATATAGGAAGGCTGAACCTTGACTATATTAATTCTGGAAAATCTGCTCGATAGACTATTCCAAATACTGAGAAGTAAGCTATGGAGCCAGTGATGTTGAACTCAGACAAAAACACACAGGGGAGGTTGGTAGCTGTGCTTGTGCAGTTCCCATTCTTGTCACAAGCAGTGTGCAAACTAGAAAAGGATATGGATCCACGGAACTGAACAAAATTGGCTTGGCTTTACTTCTAAGGACGACACCCCCCTTCATCCCCCGGTGTTCACCTTTTAAACCCAATACAGGAGTATGAACTCCTCTGCAGGGGAGCCACCAGGCTGCTCCCTTTTGAAGTAGTCCTCTATTTAGTGGGTGCTGACCCACAAGAATAATGAGACATGGGTGAAAAAGACAGAAAGGTCTAGGCAAGCAGGAGTCTTGCAATCCAGAAAACAGTCCAAAGGTAAGAGCAGATAGCTGAGGGACTAAGGAAGAGTCAGGTCAGGCAGAAAAGGGTTAAATCCAGTAAAGATGCAGGGATCAATACACATGCAAATGAACAGTAGAATGGCAAACTTTAAATACCTTAAAGAGGCTAGCCATAGGCTGGACAGATTAGACCACATGCACAATGCCCCTTTAAGACCCTTTATGATTGGTAAGAAACATGCGTGTTCTATGGCCAGACACAGGCACTGTAGGCAAACAGCATGAACTGGATGGAACAGTGCGACACCAATGAGCATGGACTTTTGGAGCACAAGTATGAACTCGGGTAAGCGATATTGCGCCTGCGCCCACCAGGTACAGGGAGGCAATGACCACAGACCACCAGCATCACAATTAGATGCCAATAGGCTTGCTTCATTTAAAGAAACAGGAAGAACTTTGGGGGAAATTCAGTAATATCAGAAGACTACACAAGATTAGCAAGATCTATGGTGGCCACTGAGTGAATTTCTGAAATTGTCCAGGGCCAGGCACATTCTGATATTTACTATTCAGAAACCTACAAGTGAAAGGAATGGCATCAATCTTCATGATTTTTTTACCTCTCGTTATCAAGTTGCCTTAAAGGGGTTGTCTCACCTTACAAAATGGCTCCCAGAATGTCCAGCTTCTCAATAGATGCCACTTCCTCATATAGGTCCTTTAGCCAAACTTCCTCCTTTTGGCTAAATTCTTCATTATTCCACCCCTTTATTCATTGCTCGTTGTCAGGGGTTACGGCCACCGCTGCAATCTAGCTACGGTGGCCGCGCTTGCGCACCGCCAGACATGCCTCCGTCCTCTGTGGTGGCCGGGATCGCGGGAACGCGCATAGGCAGTCAGACACACCAGCTCCCGTCCCGGCCACCTCACATCAACGCTGATAGTCTGTGTAGAACTGCTTCTGGGCATGCGCAGTAGCCCTGAGCTTTTCTACACAGCTACTTCCCCCGCAGCTGTAAGTAGCTCACCGAGGTCCGGCACTCACTGATGACAAGTAATAAATTTGCAGGGCTGGCGCTTTAGCCCTGGAAGTTTATTACTCAGCAAGGCAGAAGGATCAGGGCTGCCATTATCAGGGGTCCCTCGGGAGCACTGTTATCTCTATGCAAATATAGAGATAACGGTGTGCACTTGGGACTAGCAGCAGTGGGAACGCGCAAACACAGGTTTTCCTGTGTCGTCAATCAAAGTGAAGTCTCCGCCCCCCCCAGACAGCAGTTAGTTCAGGGCTGGGGAACAGCAGCAGCCCTGAACTGCTGAGTTGAGACAACCCCTTTAAGCAAATGTTTGATTAACTGCAATCAAATAAAAGTAGACTTAGAACAGCATGACACCACTCATCATGAAGCTGAAGTGTTTCAACATTTTTCACGACTTACTATCACTTTTGAACTACTGTACAGGCAACTAGTCGTTTTTTAGATGGAAGGAGGTGGTCAGCAATAGAGATTTTGGCCCCATTCAGATGACCGTGTTTCACTGTACGGCAGTGGCCTCAGGAAGCGCACGGTGTCATAGCAACTAATGACGCCGTGCGCTCCCGTCCTCTGGGGCAGCACAGGCCGGGCTTTCACGGCCCGTATATGGCCGTGAAACACGGTCGTCTGAATGGGGCCTTTGTAATATGGAACACTCCTGCATTAATGGAACTGGGAAAGATGCTGGATAACCAGATGTTCTGGATTATAGGGCAGCGATAGAAAAGGATATAAACTGAGAAGAAGAAAGCCCTATATAAGTCAACTTTATAAATCTTATCTGCTGCAATAGTTTCCCTAGTGGTTTTCTTTGCTCAGTCTGCTGCTTCTGGGCTACAGTCTTATGGCAGTTGGAAACGATTTCTGAACTACCAGACTTTCTAGATTATGAAACATTGGACTTATCCCCTTCCAACATGCACCATTTACATACGATGGAAGATAGAAAAGAATATATGGAGTGGGCTCAGGAGATGACCATGCTTAATACATGGCAGGTGCAGGCTGTGCTACAAATCTTACACCTGCCTATGTCAAATCCTTGTCATTTAGCCCTTGAGATACCATAGTAAATAGTGACTGCAGCATCTGAGCTCAATCACCCATGGAATAGGACACTGGTAAACTTACAATACACTGTACAAATATATTACAGTGTATTACACAAGTGACTTTATGTTCAAGTTCCCTAGGGAGACTAAAAAGAGTTTGAAAACAAAAGTTTTAAAAATTATCTTATTAAAAAATTAGAGAAACAAATAAGAAAACTAAAAAAAATAAACATTTTTAAAAAAAATTAGCAAAATCGGTTTTGCCATCTCCATAAATGTTTGATCTATTAAGATATCACATTATGCATCACACATAATCAACTCGGTAAAAAAAAAAAGTTACCATTTTTTAAAGTTTTTAACTTTTTTCAAGATATCAAAGCATGACAATCATTAAATAAATGTAGGGGGTCATTTGTCAAACTGGGCTTTGTTGCCCATAGCAAGCAATCAGATTCCACCTTTCATTTTCCAAAGGAGCAGTCCAAAATGAAAGGTGGAATCTGGTTGCTATGGGCAACTGAGCCAGTTCTACTTTACACCTGTTTGATAAATGACCCCCTTAGTATTGCTGTAATGGTACTGAGCAAGAACATTAAGTCACTTATTAAGTTAATGCCACAAAAACAGAATCCAGAAAAACCATGGCAGCATTGTGATTTTTTTTTTCCATTCTACTCCCCTATATATATATATATATATATATATATATATATATATATATATATATTTTTTTTTACTGTTTCATAATACATTATATGGAGCAGTAAGTGGTGCCATTAAAATATGTGACACAGTCCACAAAAGACAGCTATGTCAACAGAAAAATAAAAATGCAGGAAGGCAGTTAGGAAAAGAAAATAGAAAACTAAAGTAAGCTTTTGGCAGGAAGGGGTTAAGGAATTTTGCTATGCTCAATTTTGGAGTAGCCAGAGTGAACCGAAAGTGAGTGATAGAATAAGGTTTTCACTCTGAGTAATTAGGCTGATAAATATACAAGATGTAATTCAAGTTTCATCTAATGGTGAGAAGAACCTTGTTAGAACAAAAATCTTTAACACATTTTGATGACAAGAAAGAAATCTAAAATGCACACTTTTTAGGTTTTAAGAGGTTACTGCCTCATTTCCAAAGGGCAGACTAGATGATGCACAACCAATTAGAACCAACTTGCTACTTTTCACAATCAATAAAGTATTGAGCAATACTTTGTAATATTTCATTGAGAATACATGACACCGAAGTTCATACACATTCACTGGAGC
Source organism: Rhinella marina (assembly GCA_900303285.1). Taxonomy (NCBI): domain Eukaryota; kingdom Metazoa; phylum Chordata; class Amphibia; order Anura; family Bufonidae; genus Rhinella; species Rhinella marina. The sequence continues at coordinate 94,081 of ONZH01014666.1, forward strand.
ATAGGATTATCATAATTTAGAAGATCTTCAAAAACTGCTTGGGTATAATCCAATTTTGAAAGCCCATAAATTATTATTATTATTACATAATACCTAAAAGCTCAATAAGAGGACCTTTCACCTCTCCTGACATACCTGTTTTAATGGCTTCCTGCATTCCCCATGTAATAACAATTCTGGAGCTATTATTCTTATGGCTCTATGTTGTATCATTCTTGTATTACTTCTACTTGAAGTTATGAATGAAGTGCTAGAAGTCTGCAGTAAGGGTACAGAGGGGAGGCAACAAGTTGGGGGTGTGTAACTTCACAGACTGAAAATGGCAGCAATGATTGGATAGAGTGAGACTGTGCAGGTACATACCCCCAACTGGTTAACACCTCTGTACCCTTACTGTAGACTGCTCGCACTTTATTCATAACTTCTAGTAGAACTAATAAAGGAATGACACAACATAGAGCCATAAGAATAGAAGCTCCAGAATTGTTATTACACGGGGAATGTGTATAGCTGTTAAAAAAGGCATGTCAGGAATGGTGGAAGATCCTCTTTAAAGGGGCTGGCCCATCTCAGACACTGATGTCATAACGCTAGTGACATTCCATCAATGCTGGAGATTTTAATACCCCTTTAGAGAGTGACTGTCAGCAAGATCAACCCTGTTAAATTAGGCATACTGCCTGGCAGGGTTGAGCCTGCTGATTAAAATTATATCTGTCTTTTTAAAATTGGATGCAGCATTCTAAAGAAAATGAGGCAAATGAGGACTTCAGTGCACAGAGAGATGAGGCCAGTCCTGGAAAGCTGATGTGCACCAATTGGCTGAAAGTAGTGATGAGCGAGCCGAAGCGGCAATATTCGGGATTCGCACGAATATTGCCCGCTTCGGCTCGGCTCGGCATCCCGAGCCAGCGCGGACTCGTGATGATTCGTGCGTCACTGCCAGTTTGAAATGCCCGGTTTTTTCAGCCAATCAGCATCAAAGGGAACCCTGTGGGAACGCCTGCTGTGATGTAACATCCCCTATACCTCCCCAGCAGTGATTGGCTGGCAGTGACATGTGACCTAAATTTGCATAAGGTAGGGACCTGCAGCGTCAGTCTTATTGTGCTTTTGGGAAGGAGAAGAGACAGACAGAGACAGTGTTAGCTCGTGTAGTGTGTGCAGCAAGCAGTTAGGAGTTAGGAGTTAGGATAGGAAGCCTCAACAGTCTTTTTAAAGACTATTTATACTCTGAAAAACAGTATACAGTATATACTGTAAGCCTGTATTCTGTGTAGGAATAGGAAGCCACAATAGTCTTTTAGAAACCAATTGATTCTCTGAAGAAAACTATACAGTATATGCTGTAAGCCTGCATTCTGTGCAGAGCTGTGCTTGGTACACCTTGTCCAGCCACATAGATCAAACTATACATATCTAAACAGATATATTCCTGTGCATGACTGTGCAGTGACTAGTGAATACATTTCATCAGCGTGCTATATACCTCAGAGTCTATAGATACCTTATTGATCTGTGGATTCCCGTTTTATTTGCGCAAACTGCGTACATCTTTTTTTGGATAGGTCTGAAAATAATCGTACCTGCATATCTATCTACATTGTCCGTTTAATTTCACTGATCCATAATACACGGTGCAGTGACTAGTGAATACATTTCATCAGCCTGCTATATACCTCAGAGTCTATAGATTCCGTATTGATCTGTGGATTCCCGTTTTATTTGCGCAAACTGCATACATCTTTTTTTGGATAGGTCTGAAAATAATCGTACCTGCATATCTATCTACATTGTCCGTTTAATTTCACTAATCCGTAATACATGGTGCAGTGACTAGTGAATACATTTCATCAGCCTGCTATATACCTCAGAGTCTATAGATTCCGTATTGATCTGTGGATTCCCATTTTATTTGCGCAAACTGCGTACATCTTTTTTAGGATAGGTCTGAAAATAATCGTACCTGCATATCTATCTACATTGTCCGTTTAATTTCACTGATCCGTAATACATGGTGCAGTGACTAGTGAATACATTTCATCAGCCTGCTATATACCTCAGAGTCTATAGATACCGTATTGATCCTTTACAATTATAATAATATAATACTGCTACTGTGCACATGGAGAACCCCAGGGTCAGGGGGAGAGGGGGAAGAGCTGGGAGAGGTAGAAGAGGTGGTCGTGGAGGGAGAGGTGGGAATCGTGGTGGTGCAGTGGTTAGCGGTGATGACCGTGGTGTGCGTGGTGACACAGTGCCGGCTGCTGTGGGTACAGTGGAAACACGTAAGGTCAGGGTGCCTGGTCAACTCCAGAAGTTGGTAGGGCAGCGTCCTACAACTCTGACAGACCCCAAACAACAACAGGAGGTGGTTCAGTGGATTGCAGAGAGCACGTCCAGCCACGTTTCGTCTGCCCCCTCATCCAGCCAGTCGACTTCTCTGAGCCAGGGTGTCTGTCCTCCAACTCGCCCTTCTTCTCAGAACCCTCTAGGGGTATGTCATACGGACAAAATTTATCCATGGAACTCTTCAGCCACCACTTCCCTGATGTGCCAGTGGACGAGCTGCTATGCCCTGATTCTCAGGACCTTTTGCAGTCTCCGGGTTATGAGAGTGGGGAGTTAGCAGTGGCGTCTGAGGAGCTGGTGGAAGATGACGACGAGACACTGTTGTCAGAGGTAGTTGTCAGGGACATCACTGTGCAGTCTGAGGAAGACCTGGGGGATAATGAGGGGACAGATCCTACTTGGGTGGATGAGGCAACTGGAGACAGTGGTTCAGACTGTGAGACGATATCAGCACCACAAGATGTTGAGAGAGCCAGAGGGCTGCGATGAGGAAGAAGCCAGGGCCAAGTCTTTACTTCCCCAAGTGCTCCTACAGGTCACGCTCCAGCCCATACTATGCGCCACTCCTTAGTTTAGGAGTACTTTAAGGATGATGAGGCTGATCCTCGTTTGGCGGTGTACAAGCTGTGCCACACGTCAATGAGCAGGGGTTCAAAATGCAACAACCTGACCACTAGTAGCCTGCGCAAACATTTGGAGAGAAAACACCCCACCAAATGGTTTGCACTTCTGTCAGCTGGTGACGTTGACACAGTTAGTCCAGCAACTGTGTCTCATCCAAGCCAGGACGTTGCAGCCTCCAGCCCCGAAAGGACCCCTCCAGCTCCATCTCCCTCCCTCTCCTCCACTCATGTGTCCTAGTGCGGCGTTCAACTGTCTCTACCGCAGACATTTGAACGCAAGCGCAAGTACGCAGCCACCCACCCCCATGCGCAAGCTGTAAATGTGCACATCGCCAAGCTGATTAGTTTGGAAATGTTGCCGTACAGGCTTGTGGAGACAGAATCCTTCCGCAACCTTATGGAGGCGGCAGCCCCCCGTTACTCTGTCCCCAGCCGACACTATTTTGCCCGATGTGCCGTCCCCGCCCTGCACCGTCATGTGTCTGAGAACATCACCCACGCTCTCAAAAACCGGATTTGTAGTAAAGTCCACATGACCACAGATACGTGGATGAGTCCCGGTGGCCAGGGACATTACATCTCCCTCACGGCACATTGGGTCAATCTGGTGGAGGCTGGGTCAGAGACCGATCGTGGGGCTGCACATGTGCTACCCACACCACGAATTGCGGGACATAGTTCCGTCTGTGTGTCTCCGGCACATTATGCCTCCACCTCCTCCTCCTCCAAAGTGGCAGTGATGCCCCAATTGTCAAGTCTCATTTCCTTGATGGCAAGCAGTTTCAGCACTGTGGTAAGGAAGCGGCAGCAGGCAGTCCTGAAACTGCTGAGCCTGGGGGATAAGAGGCACATGGCTGAAGAGCTCTTACAGGGCATCAGGGGGCAGACCAATGTGTGGCTGGTGCCGCTGAACCTTCAGCCAAGAATGGTGGTCTGCGATAATGGGCGTAACCTGGTGGCGGCTCTGAATCTTGGTGGGCTGACTCACATGCCATGCATGGCCCACGTGCTCAACTTGGTGGTCCAGCAGTTCCTCAAGACCTACCCCCAGTTGAGTGAGTTGCTCACCAAGGTGCGGCGCATATGCGCCCATTTTCGCAAGTCCACCACCGATGCCGCGACCCTCAGGACTGTGCAAGGGCGGCTACAACTCCCTGTTCACCGGCTGCTGTGTGACATTCCCACGCGTTGGAATTCGACGTTACACATGCTAGCCAGGGTGTACCAACAACGCAGGACAGTTGTAGACTGCCAGCTGATCCCCTGAGGTGGTAGTCAGGCCAGTCAGCTTCCTCATGTCTACGCTGAGGAGTGTACGTGGATGGCTGGCATCTGCCAGGTCTTAGGTCCCTTTGAGGAGGCAACAGAGATGGTCAGTGGTGATGCACACATCATCAGTGTCACCATCCCTCTGTTGTGCCTCATCCAGAACTCCTTGAGGAACCTAAGATCTGAGGATTCAGCAGTGTCACAGGAGGTGGGGGAAGACAGTGACATTGAGAGCACCCTGTTGTCAGTTTCGCAGCGCGAAACTGAGGAGGAGGAGGAGGCTGAGGAGGAGGAAGAAACTCTTGGGCACCATGCATCAGGGGGTGATTCCATGCTACCTGTTGAGCGGGTATGGGCTGAGGAGGATGAATTGGGGTCGGAGGAAGGGGGAGGAGGAGATGGAGAGTCCACTAAGTGAGGAGGCTGAAGGCTTGCGTGTTGGCACAGTAGGGCACATGGCAGACTTTATGCTTGACTGTCATTGTCGTAATCCCCGGGTCAAGAGGATACTGTCCACCAATGACTATTGGGTGTACACCCTCCTTGACCCACGCTACAAGGACAACTTTGCCCAACTTATACCCATGGAGGAAAGGAGCACCCGAGTCACTTTCTACCACAAGGCCCTGGTTCAGAAACTGCTACAGGCCTTTCCAGACCAGTCGAGCAACAGGGGGCGGACTGCAGTGGCTGAAGTTGGAGAGGAGAGGAGGGGGAAAGTCAGTGTAGGCGCCAAGGGCAGGGGTACACTATTCCATGCTTTTGCCAAGTTTCTTAAACCCCAGCAAGACAGTACGACACAGCCACAGGGCAGGCAGAGCAGGGCGGAACAGTACCGCAAGATGGTGAGGGAGTATGTCGCGGACCAGACCAACGTCCTGACCGATAACTCCACGCCATATAATTACTGGCTGGCCAAGCTGGACAGGTGGCCAGAACTTGCGCAGTACGCTCTTGAGGTGCTTGCCTGCCCTGCTGTAAGTGTACTGTCTGAAAGGGTTTTTAGTGCCGCCGGGGGTATCATTACGGACAAACGGACGCGCCTGTCTACCAACAACGCCGACATCCTCACGTTCATCAAGATGAACAGGTCATGAATATCCCCCCAGTTCTCATCCCCACCTCAGGCTACCTCCTAAATTGCTTGCTTTCCTCCTCCTCCTCTTCATCTGAGTTGCATATGCAAGAATTTTTCAGGAAAGTCTTTGCGCTTTCTACTAACAATTTTTCAGGAAAGTCATCCGTCTTTCCAATAACAATTTTTCAGGAAAGTCATCCGGCTTTCTAAAAACAATTTTTAAGGAGTCATGCGGCTTTGTAACCAAATTTTTTTATGAAAGGCCATGGGGTTCTATACACACATTGCTGACAGAAGCCCATCAGCCTTTCTAAACACAATGCCCACTGCCTCTCCCAAGCGGTTGTGGTGCTGATGTTGCCTTACACTTAAAATTGATCTGTTCCTGTGCTTGATCCACCCAAGTAGAATCTGTCCCATCATGAGAAAGTCCCCCCAAGGAGTTTCCAATGTAAGTTGCTTCACATACAACTACCTCACCCCCGACACCTGTGTCTCGCCATTGTCCACCACCTCCTCAGACAACACTGGTAAATCCCCACTGTCAGCACACGGAGACTGCAAAAGGTCTTGCGAATTGGGGCAGAGAATGTTCTGGGGTAGCACATCAGAGAAGGGGTGACTATGGGGTTCCAGGGAGTACGTGACCACATGCAATCTCCATCTAAAAAGTCATACTGAGGCTCACCACCATGCTTTACACTGCAATCTTATTACTGAGGCTCACCACCATGCTTTACACTGCAATCTTATTGAAAGACAGACAATCAGGGGTTCACCGCCAGGTTGTCAGGAAGCATTTTTAAGTGGGTCACCATTACCGTGTCCCTGAATATTGCCTTGGGGTCATCGCCAGACTATTTTTATGAAAGGCCATGGGGTTCTATACACACAGTGCTGACGGAAGCCCATCAGCCTTTCTAAACACAATTAAATCTGTCCCATCATGAGAAAGTCCCCCCAAGGAGTCCCCACTGTAACTTGCTTCCCATACAACTACCTCACCCCCCGACACCTGTGTCTCGCCATTGTCCACCACCTCCTCAGACAACACTGGTAAATCCCCACTGTCAGCACATGGAGACTGCAAAGGTCTTGCGAATTGGGGCAGAGAATGTTCTGGGGTAGCACATCAGAGAAGGGGTGACTATGGGGTTCCAGGGAATACGTGACCACATGCAATCTCCATCTAAAAAGTCACACTGAGGCTCACCACCATGCTTTACACTGCAATCTTATTAATGAGGCTTACCACCATGCTTTACACTGCAATCATTTTTAAGTGGGTCACCATTACCATGTCCCTGAAAATTGCCTTGGGGTCATCCCGAGACTATTGGCCAGATTTAGAAAAAATGGCGCAATTAGGGAGCCTCAGAGGCATCCCTACATGCTGCCCCTGGTGTTTCCTATGCATTTCCAAGGTGTTTCCATCATTTTCTGAGGTTTTCACATGTTGGGGCAAACTTGACTGTGCAGAACCTTTGGCCCCTGCAAAAATATTCGGGTCTCCCATAGACTTTAATGGGATTAGTGATTCGGCCCGAACCCACGAATCCCGCAAAAAATTCGGGCCGAATTCCGAATCCCCGAATCTTTTAGGATTCGCTCAACTCTAGCTGAAACCCATCCCTAAGTACATTGAAGTCCTCATTTGTATACAGAATAAAAGTCACAATAAAATGTTACACACAATTTTCAAGACAGATATCATTTTAATCAGCAAGATCAACCCTAACACACATTAACACACAATATGGTGGTTTAGTATGGTTGATGCTTTTTAAACCTTCTTCATGAGTCAACATTTACTCGGTAAACTCTGCATCCTCTTCAATGTTTGCTTGCATGTTGCAAGTGGTGTGTAGGTAAACATTGAAGAGGACATAGCTCTTGTACAAGCTCTGCAACCCTTTCAAGTAGCCGATCGGCAGGGGTGCTGGGAGTTGGAACCCCAGTGATCTGATTTTGATGACCTATCCTAGTCATAGGTTATCAAAATCCTGATACTCCACAACTCCTTTAGTGGCAGGCTTTGAGATTCAAAGGGATACAGATGCACAGTTTTAGGTCACACGACAAGTGTGTCGTGAACAAAGCGTAGGATAATACATGAGAAATTTTCTTCTAAAGGACTAAAAGTCCATGTTTGTAGGTCAAGTTGAGATTGTGAGTTTTGCAAAAGTCTGTTAATTTACAAGTAGAGTAAAGCATATAATATCTATCTCTAGAACGGCTTTTCTTTAAGGTCTGCTAAAAGGTGAACTGCTAGCTTATGTGTATCACTATCCCAGACTTCCCAGTGCTCTCAGATTTAGATGATTCTGATATAGCCTTAGCCACAAGCTGAATTTAATCCACACACGTTAAAACTGTAAATGTCACATGTGATTGATTTAATCCTTTTATTGGATCTTCTATCTTATAAAGATCTGTTTTTTAGTAGGAAAGTCTACCAGACATCCCTTCCTACAAGAATATCTCCTAAGCTATTCCTTTTTATGTCTTCCAAGCAATAAAAGATTTGGTTTCTAATAATTCTAGATCAAATATTAGCTGTATTATTTCAGGCACTTTGTTCTAATAGGCTTACTAAAGTAAAGAAGAAGACAAATATATCTCTTTTCAGTGATTCTTTTCTCTTCTCCATATATCAGGATTATCCAATGTAAGCTGCAATGTAGCTTTGTGACTTTAAAAGACCAAGACTTGTTTTAAGGGTATATTCTAATCAGAGCTTTTAGTTCATGTCATCTTCACCTACTATGACCCATTATTTTAGTGTACACTAGACACGGGTGACCATGCACATAACATCAATTACATAATGTATAGGTAGCCTCTACTGCACTGCATAAACCAGCACACTTCTCATTGGAGGAAACTAATGACTTTCACTATAGGAGATACTGGAAAATCTCGGTAAAACATCCGAACTTTCACTACGGTTGGGATTGTAAACCCTTCCAAATGGCATTTATCTAGTACTATCAGGTCTGCCATCATGGGCATGGGTCAATACTTCACCAACTGCATTACTAAAACAAATTACAATCTCCTCCTCTTTTTTGAGTAACATCTTTTTTTTCTCACTGGTGAATTACTGACATTGCTTGTAGAATGAAATCATTTTATCCTTTTGGTAATGGAAAGCAACCAAAAATAAAATACATCAGAACTGTGGTATATAAGTATGGATAAAGCATCAACTAGAATTCACAGAGTCCCTTGAGTAAGAGATAGGCCCCAGGCACCTAATGACATGAAATAGAAATGGCAGTGTAAGTGGCAATAAGTAAAGGTATGGATAATAGCACCATATATCATATGACACACATAATAGCTCATAAAATAGTTGTTTCTGTACATTTCCCAGATGTCTACTTCATGTTGGCAGCATTTTGTAAACATCATTTTATTTTTCAGGAAGTTAGGTTTAGAATTTTAGAAGCAATTCTTAAAATGTTTTAAGGAAATTTCCAAAACCCACTTTTCAGGGATGAGTTCAGTTATCAAGTCACTTTGTGGCGCTTACGTAATAGAAACCACCCATAAATAACCCAATTTTAGAAACTACACCCATCAAGTTAATCAAAACTGATTTTACAAACTTTGTTAACCCTTTAGGTGTTCCACAAGAATGAAAGGAAAATGGAGGTGAAATGTCAAAAATTCACTTTTTTTGCACATTTTCCATTTTCATTTACTGTCCCTGTAACACAGCAAGGGTTAACAGCCAAAGAAAACTCAATATTTATTACCCCGATTCTGCAGTTTACAGAAACACCCCACATGTGGTGGTAAACTGCTGTAGGGGAACATGGCAGGGCGCAGAGGAAAAGGAACGCCATATGGATTTTGGAGGGCAGATGTCGCTGGGATAATTTTAAGTTGCCATGTCACATTGAACACCCCCTGATGCACCCCTAGAGTAGAAACTTCCAAAAAGTGACCCCATTTTGGAAACTACAAGATGAGGTGACAGTTTTATTGGTACTATTTTGGGGTACATATGATTTTTGATTGCTCAGTATTACGCTTTTTGTGAGGCAAGGTAACAAAAAAAATGGCTGTTGTGGCACAGTTTTTATTTTTTGTTACAGAGTTCTCCTGACAGGATAGATCATGTGCTGCTTATAAAGAGCAGGTTGATACAGACGCAACAATATCAAATATGTGTATTTTTTTGCTGTTGTTTCAGTTCTACATAATAAAGCATTTTTCAAAACAAAAATTATGTTTTTGTCTTCATTTTCTAAAAGATACATTTCTTTTTTTTTTCTGCCGATCGTCTTGTGTAGGGGCTCATTTTTTGTGGAATGAGTTGACGTTTTTATAGGTAGCATTTTTGGGTACATATGATTTTTTGATTACTCAATATTACACTTTATGTGGCAAAGTAACCAAAAAAATGGTCGTTTAGGCAGAGTTTTTATTTTAGTTTTTTTTTTATGAAATTAACCTTAGAGGTTAGATAATGTGATATTTTTATAGAGCAGGTTTTTATGGATGCGGCAATACCTAATATGTCTACTTTTTTAATGTATTTTAGTTTTACACAATAAAAGCATTTACAAAAAAAATCATGTTTTAGCATCTCTATTTTCCTAAAGCTATATTTTTTTTATTTTTTGGCGATTATCTTATGTAGGGGCTCATTATTTGTGGGAAGAGATGACGGTTTGATTGGTACCATTTTGGGGTGTGTATGACTTTTTGTTCGCTTGTTATAACAGTTTTTGTGATGAATGGTGACAAAAAATTGCATTTTTTGCACATTTTTTATTTTTATTTTTTATGGTGTTTACCTTAGGGGGTATAATATTTTTATAGAGGAAGTAATTACGGACGTGAAGATACCTAATATGTCTACTTTTTTACATTTATTTCAGTTTTACAGAATAAAAGCTTTTTTGAAGAAAAATAAATCGTTTTAGTGTCTCCATTTTTTTGAAAGCCATATTTTTTTTATCTTTTGGCCGATTGTCTTAGGTAGGGTATCATTTTTTGCGGAAAGAGATGACAGTTTGATTGGTACCATTTTGGGGTGTGTATGACTTTTTGATCGCTTGGAATTACACTTTTTGTGATGAAGGTGACAAATCAAATTGCATTTTTGGCATAGTGTTTATTTTATTTTTTTACGGCGTTCACCTGAGGGCATAAATCATATGATATTTTTATAGAGCAGGTTATTACGGACGTGGTGATACCTAGCATGTATACTTTTTTTATATTTATTTCAGTTTTACACAATAAAAGCATTTTTGAAGAAAAAAGATCATGTTTTAGTATCTTCTTTTTCTGAAAGCCATATTTTTTAAATATTTTGGGCGATTGTCTTAGGTAGGGTGTGATTTTTTGAGGGAAGAGATGACGGTTTGATTGGCACTATTTTGGGGTACATAAGTCTTTTTGATCGCTTGTAATTACACTTTTTGTGATGTAAGGTGACCAAAAAATGGCATTTTTGCTCAGTTTTTAAAAAAATTTTTTTTACGGCATTCACCTGAGGTGGTAGATCATGTGATATTTTTATAGAGCACTTTGTGATGGAAGTGGCGATACCCACACATGTACTTGCGGCAGCACGGATCCGGCGGAACCCTTCATCCGGGTCCATGCTGCCGCTAGTGTGAAAGAGGCCTTACACTAATGTGTTAAACCAGTCAATATAATGTTGGCTACATCTGTTTATCTTTGTTCATCAGTACAATGTATGACAACAAGGGTTATCTATGTAACTCAAGCAGATCAAATTCAGGAAACCAAATCCAGCACTACTGTGACTTCAAGTAAAACTTCCTCTTTATTGTAGAAAAATTAAAAACAATTTGAACGCTGATCCAATAACGGCATTACTTAGTTCAGGTATTTAGAATATACAAATCCTTAGTTATAGCCATGTCATAGTCAAGCTATGGCTAAGGATTTGTATATCAAAAACGTGTAAGCTAAGTTGTGCTGTTTTTAATTTTTCTACTACAAAGAGAAAGTTTGCTTGAAGTCACGGGACTCCTGTATTTTCTTTCCTGAATTTGCTGCTGATCCCTGGGCATGTCCAGGTACAGTACCTGTGAAAATTCACTTCAGCATGGTTAGCTGGTTCGTTGCATTTGTTGTGACATGCAGATCAATGGATCCACCATCAAGTGGCAGGGGCTAGAACATATATAGCCATACACATACATGTTCCAGTGGCACTGAATGTAAAGAAAGTAACACGCTATGAAACCCATCAATAAGACAGGTAGAAAACATAGGTTGTGGTCTGATCTCCGAGACTCTACTATTGCCGAGAATAAGCCGTCTTCATGTCCAGAAAAAAAAAAAAAATAGTCAAATGATCACAAGCTTTACTGTCACTAGTGGTACTGGGCTTGTCTAGTATTAAAGGATATACACTTCATATAAATTCAGTTATTATGTAGTTTATAGACGGGTATGAAATGGAAGTAGCTCTCTTTTCTCTGCTGTTAGACACAGTGTAAAACCATCTGTAATACACGGATTAGCTAACCTCCAACAGAAATGTGTCAATATTGGCATTGCCACACAACAGCATGCAACATCATTTCGACTGAGTACAGAAGATATGAACTATGTCCTTGCTTCTCCTATGATAATCACACTGTGTTAATAAAGAGCAGCATATAGCACCTGTAGTTTAGATGGGAGATGAAGATAGCAGACAGAACAGCAAGAAATACGTCTGTTTGTACTACAGCACTGCTAACAAGGCAAATGCCTTATCTATTAAAGGGAACAACTAATAATATAATTATAAAAATGCCTCTTATATTTAAAGAGATTATCTACATTTCTGGAAGCTTACTATTAGAAAATATTATTAGAAAATGCGCCCTTCATGTGATCAACTGTAAACCGCTAGGAAATCTGGCAGGCAATATTCATTTCAATTCCCCTGCAGCACCACCACAGGTGACATTAAGTATTCCTTCATACTCAATTGTGAAGGTATGTGTAATGATGGGCATGTCTAGTCCTCCAGAGAAAAACAGAGGAACTTTGTGGTTGCTTTATTTATAGCGATTACAAATGGGAGGCAATCCCTTTAACATGTTGGAATTATTTTTGTATATCCTACGTGTCATGACAAGACTCAAAATATCACTTACACTGCACACAACAGCACACTGCTTCAAAGCATACTTACACTTACACTTTCACATACATTTTCAGAATACGCTACCATGTGTGTACATAGAACTTTATCTGTCCATTATATGAATTATATCTGAAACTTTTAACAGTTTTCTCCTCTGCAGGCTCCCTCTCTAATCCTCATTTATCCCTAATATCTATTGGATTATGTACAGTAATCTGACCCTTCAGTGAGCAGGCAGCCCATCTTGGTCTCATAACATGAAATTATCACACAATTCAGAGAGAATGCTAGTTAAAAGCTAAATAAATCTCTGTAAAAAACATGACAGGGCAGAAGTACCCACTGGGGTCATGAGCAAGAACTAAAACCAGTCAAAAATTTGAAGTCCAGCCTGATATGTCTGGGATATCTGGTACTGTACCATTGGATTTTAACATACATGAATAAAATGTGGGATGTTTTATTGATAATCTCATCTAGAGCTGAATTATATATTTCTTATTGATCATAGTGGATTGTCTCCTCAATCGTCTATACACAGACATATGTCATTAGACAACTGGAGTCGTGAGCTGATCAGTGTTTGTTCTCTTTTTTTGCTTACTTTGCCACTGCTTGGCTCTCTGAGCATGTGCAGTACAGATTTATAGAAGTACAGTAATGTGCAAAAGGTTTAGGTAGGTGTGTAAAAAAGAAAGTGAGAGATTAAGATCTATGAATATGCATATATTCTTTATAGAAACCAAGAGCAGTGTCACCTAATATACAATACTCATATTTTCTGGTCTCCCTAATGATAAAGAGCACCCTGAGGTTACACTTCCCCCCAAAGGCCAGTCAAATCAAGCAAGGCAATTTTTTCTTGAGACAATCTGGTTCTCTTGTCTTTCTGGAGAAAGAGTAACATTGCATGTCTCATAGAGAGACATATAATCTTGGGTGGGATATTTTAGTTATCTTGTCTCACTTTCAGTTGAATATTACTTTGGAGCCCTCTCTGGTTCATCTGTAATTAATCCCCAAATGATAAAATGGATTTGCCAATTATTAATTTTAATACACCCAAATATGTTGCAATTCATTTCATACAAATAAAGAGGCATCTGCACATGAAAAACATTTATAATTTAACTTTCTTTCGAAAAGGATATAATAAAGCAGGGTGTTTCACAACTTCAGAATGTCATTACAATTATTGTTCAGCCTTCTAAATATACTTATGTAGCAAAACTAGAAAAAGAGCTAAGCCAGCCAGCCTCACATCTGCAAGTTCAGGATAAAAGCCCTTTATCAGAGCAAAGCAGAATGAGCTTTTCTACTTGAGAGTCCTTGGGGGGACATCTGAGTGGGTACTGTCTCTATTATAGAAGCCAGTTAACATGCGTGATGGCTATTGTAGGCTAGGCTATGTTCTTCTGGGTTTCTGGGTTAAAGAAAAAATGAAAATTTCAATATTGTACATCTGTTGTTATCATATAGGCTTAGGAAAGATAATTTGAGTATCTTTCCCAGAAACCCAGAGGGCTATTACCTGGCCTACAATACTGCACACATGTACTACATATATTAGGCGTCCTCTATAAAGAGAAAGAGTACTCCCCCAGACAACATCTCTATCTCTCTCTTCCTCCCTCTTTTCTGTCTGTACCAACTTTTAAGATATTCATCTCTATATAAGCCTATGTATATCAGTTATGTACTTTCATAGTAATTCAGTTCTTGTAGACACTTAGAGGAGAGGCAAAGCTAAGCCCTATGTTTCAGCAGGCTGTGACAGCTGTGATTGGCTTTTCACAGCAATCACAACTGAGGGGGCCAATTTTCCCAACATAAAATTTCCAAGCCTTTAGTTATAAGCTGATATTTTGGGCTTGGAGATTCCATTGCTGCTTGCAGCATGATCCTACTCTAAAACACCCCTGTGTGAAGTCAGTGTTCTAGAATAAAGCCCATTAATTGCATATTGGCGGGCATTAAGGGATTAAAAAGTCTTGGACAAGAAGGTAGGACACCGAATGCATAGTCAAAATAGAAGTAGCCACTCCTCTAAATGTGCAATGCCAAATAATAATGCAACTCTAAGTAAGGGAGAGTTCACATGATCATTATTTTTCCATTCTTATGATCTATCAGAAAAAAAGAAAAATAAAAAAAATGCATCCTGTGGGGAAAAAAAAGATCCTGCGCATCAGTTATGCACATTTGGCATCAGTTTGAGCCATTTGTCTCAGATCCGTTTTTTTAGCTGGAAAAAAAATAATGCATGCAGGAAAAGAATGTATAGGTGCATGCTACCATGGCTGTTATGCAAAATTAAACACTACATGAGCAGCAGCACTGCATCACACAAAAATATTTGAAAATATTTTCTATCTAGAAATTACCACCGTAAGACAACAAACATGGAAAAGCAGCTCTTTTCAGACATAATTTTGATTTTATTTTATTTTTTTTAATACAGAAAACATATCAGATTCATTTTCTGTTTGATTATAAATTATTCCAAGCCTCGTTATAGAAACATCCATGAATTGGTAATACACATCTGAAATAGGACAGTTTCAGAGGGAATTTAGCATCAGGTAAATAATTCATATATCCCCCTAGTCTTTCACCATTCTATCAGTGTATATTATTAGTGGGCTCCCATGTCACTGTCATTCTCTAATTGCCCCAGACCTAGATTAAAAGCACCACACGTTCTAATAGAAGAGAAACTGTGATTCAGTTAAAGTTTAAACTGTCACAAATTATCATGGATGATAGCCCACTGAGGACGCAGAGTGCTAAAAATTAATATACTCTTTAGTGCTATAATGAAAGTTAATATGTATTTGTACATACAAAACAAAAGAATATAGCTATAGCTAGGCAAACTTGATGAGTTATGGCTTACAATCACTATTTATGGTGACAAATGTAAAATTGTATTCCCTCAAAATAAAACTAAAATGTTACAATTCTAAGAAGAATTGCTGTACAGAAATTAGTGATAGATACTGTTTCAATATCATCTCATCACGAAGGACATTGAGAAAAAACAAAGAAGGGGTTCAATGTTTAGTCCCACCCCCATGCATCTTGTTTGAAGATCCAGCTGGAAATCGTTTTATTTTTACTGCCATTTCAGGGAAAATCAATTGATTACCATGAAGCACTACGAAATTCGGCTTTGTGGAGAATCAAGTTTTTCTTGAAATTAGGATTAAAATCCACTTTGTGAACTTCTATTTGCTCAACAATAGTCATGAATATGACCCTGTTGCACAACCAGGAGCGGATTGGGAATTTAAAGTGGGCCTGGAAAAAAAAGTGAAAAGTAGCCCCAGGTTGTAGGTGGGTTCAAACTGACAGAAGACGGGCCAAAACAAGTAGGCCGGGACAAACGAAGTAGGCAGTGCCTGCAATACTATGGTGCAGCACAGAATACTGCCCCAGCAGAACCAAATACCACAGGACAGCACAAAGTACTGCCACTCTCACCACAGTATTCAACTGTATCACTATCATGAGGACAGTAATACAGTTGAGTTCAGGAGGGCACCTGCGGCTGTTGAGCATCAGATGATTGTGTACCTGGCCTGCGGCCATCAAGAGGACCTGAGTGGACCCCTGGGCATTGGCTGACCGGGAAATTTCCCTGTAGAGTCTATTGCCAATCCACCCCTGTGCACAACCCCTTTAAGAAACAAGGTATTTATTGAAGCCAAAAGCCATAACACGCTAAAATAACAGACGGAAAATCCTAAGCACCCCCCAAGAATTTAACAGGCTTGAAGGCCACAGATCTTCTGTTCTCAATTCGTTATACCACACTTTTTAATTTATGCAGTCTAAGATTATCATTCAGATGGTTAGCTCAAACCCTTGAGACTAGCAGGGCTAGAAAACTGCATGGATAACATCACATTTTAACAGAACGCGCTACACAAGCCTTCAGTAGCTCACAGACATTACAGCCAGGATCAGATAGTCTGAATTCATCTTTCTCATACAGTGAAAATTAATTCAGCAATGGAATGTAGATATGTTAGGAGAACCAATGTCTTCGCCATCTCTTGAATACTAAATGCATCTTTCCATTTTCCCGTTATTTTCTGTGCATGTCATTTATGCATTTTGTACTTTAAAGGGGTATTTTAAAATCAAGATGTAAGGGGGTCACAGTCAGGTCCCCTTACAGAAAATGGAGGATCTTTTTCTCACTACTCAGAGAGAATCAGACAGACATAGTTGTAACCTAAAGGGGTTATCCCATGATTTATGTAAAAAATAAAAAACATGTAATCTAGCACATGACAGCCTCTTTCTAACAAAGCTAGAACCGGCCCTGTACCTCACACCGGAGGCATGTCCTTTCTTCTACGACTGGTGGCAATTGAAGAATTGAACTGAGCATGTGCTTCCATCTCAGTGAGCAGGACAGAGAAATTGGTAAAAGAGCAAACAGCAGGTGGCGCTATATAGATAGATTTTATTGAATAACTCAAAGGCTATAAAACATGTTTAATTACATGCAATTACAAAAGTATTCAGATCCAAAAGTATTCAGAAACCTGTAGTATATTTGTCATGAGACAACCCCTGTAAAGTGGAGTTTATTGACCCATGTGGGGTAACAAGCTTATGCTTGCAACAGTCTTTGACAGGGAACAAGCCTAGTGGTTACAGTCTCTCCATTACAATAAATTGGATCACTGTCTCGTGGTGGTAAGAGATAAGATCTCACTCTCTCTCCCCGGTTGCGGTGCACTTAGCCTGTCATCAAGAATCTGGCTTTGGTCTCCTCTCAGTGCCAGCAATGTTAAAGGCTGTACTTTGTATTTATCACCACAGATCTTTTTTCAATGTGGTGAAATATCTCACAACCTATACAGTCTCTAACAGGCACTCCAAAATTGAGACATCTGACTTTACAACCGCTGTGCTCGCACTTGTCCATCACAGCCCTTCTGTCTTGTGACACATGATATCGCACTCAATCTCTCACATAATCTTGTTACAGGTTGATCGGTCTCTGTTAGAGGTCTGTCTGCTTTCAAGGTGCACAGACGAGGTGCCTTTTCTTTACCCCCTAACGTGGCCTCTATTGCCCCAGCTATTCTCTGAGATGCCATATCCTTTTTTCCATGGGCAGCCACCAGCTCACACTTCCATTTTCTGTCTCACACTGAATATGAGGCAATCATCGCATCCTTATATATGATCTCTTACATGTGCTCAAATATAGTGCAGCATATAACTAATTGCTCATAGGATGAATCATCTTTTTCCTTTATGAGGATCAGCCATTTATATTCTTCAAATGCCCTCACACACACTCCTGATTAGAACATAAGAAATTGATGCCCCCACCCACACCATGTTTCGCGGCATCTGCGTCGTTATCAGGGGAGCAGCAATCTTAAGCCCCTTTCACACGAGCAAGTTTTACAAGCGAGTGCAATACGTGACATAAATGCATAGCACCTGCACTGAATCTTGACCCATTCATTTCAATGGGTCTGTGTACATGAGCGTTTTTTTGCATGAGAATCGCAGCATGTTCTATATTCTGCATTTTTCATGCAGCCCTGACCCCATAGACGTGAACAGAGCTTCAGTGAAAGACATACTGCATCCGGATGTAATCCGAATGTAGTTTGGGTTCAATGCGTTTTTCACTGATGGTTGCTAGGAGATGTTGTAAATGAAACAAACTTGTGGCACATACATGTTATATATTAGGTGCAGTAAGCGTGTGCCACACATTATGGCATAAATCAATACTCTTACCTGGCACACTGACATTGATATATCTCCCCCATTGTATCTATGCCTAGCGCTGATTCTGAGAGGTGGTGGTGCATGACATAGGCCTTTGTGTCACATACCTTCTGCTTAGGCCTCGGCATAAAATAATGTTATATTACATTAGTTTTGCCCAAAGTGTTCCATTAACCATGAGTAGGTGTTGTGTATTCAAGGAGTTATCCAGGATAACAGCACATTGGCTATGGCTGTTCCTAGCTTCATACTCCAGCCATCCAACTATAGATTGGCTAGTCTATTACACGTTCACCAGCCAGTTCAGTCAGTGCATTGAGAACTGAGCTCCAAATAAAGAGTAGAATGATTATAAAGTATAGACTACTAATGAAACCAACATTCCTAGGATACCTGCTGCAAGAAATGTGTCTTAGTAAAGGGGGAACCATTAAAACCACAGAAGACAAAATGGAGGGTTACATACAGTATATGATCAATAGAAATGGTGGGAATTGGCTGCCACCAGTTTATAGGTTGCTAGTATGCACAAATGCATAAATTGACAATTGGGAGTTCCTGTCCAACCTGTGTGTATCTACACTTTCTGACACTGTCCGACAAGTGCTGTTATAGTTAGGCTTCTGTCACACCACATTTTTAATTTTCCATTAAACTAGTGATGAGTGAATTTGGTTTGTCCTTCTGTGGCCAAAGCCGATTCATTCTTTGGCATCAGTTAAAGGCTATGTACAGTGGTCCCTCAAGTTACAATATTAATTGGTGTTAGGATGACCATTGCATGTTGAAACCATTGTAAGTTGAGTTATTGGTTCCAAAGCCTCAAAATGTCATCCAAGATAAGAGAAAGTGAAGATTTAAGAAAAATAAGCAGATAACTAAGACGGATAAGACAAGTTCTTACCTATAACAGAAAGCAATAGCTGCTAACTAGCATCTAATACAGCTATTTTACCAAGAAAGTGGCCTTGATTGGTTGGATCTGAGTCTGAGGCATTGCATGTTGAGTCTGGTTTCAACTTACAATGGGTTAGAAAAGATCATTGTATGTTGAAAATATTGTATCTTGAGGCCATTGTATCTTGAGGGATCACTGTATTACCTTTGGGGGCAAATTTGTTTATGATTGCATTTGACTCATTTTGGACTAAAAATATATTTTTTCAATTAGTGTTTATTAAAAACATTCAGTCATTCTGCCACAGAGGGTTAACTGTTTATCTAGCTGTGTGAATAGCACTTTCACTTTTACACTGTGCCGAGTCATCTAATAAACCTTATCTCTATATAACTGAAAGGTCATAAACACTTATTTAAGCCACATTTTTGTCATTAAGATAAGAACTGAGCTATAATGAGTGTTTATAAGGTCAGAGATAAGGAGCCGTCAGTGGAGCTGCCTGATGAAACAGAGAGAAAACAGACAGCATGTTTCTTGAGAATCTCAGTGCTATAACAGAGAAAGGGGCTTCATTTTTATAAAGACCTATTGAAAAAAAAATTACTATATTTTTCGCCCTATAAGACCCATTTTCCCCCACCAAAAGTGGGGGGAAATATCTCTGCATCTTATGGGGCAAATGCTAATGAGCATTAGCACCGGATGACAAGGAAGCAGTGAAGACTGTACTCACAGCTTCCTGGTCCTCAGCTCGGCTGTTGGCTGTTCAGGGCTGTGCACAGGGCGGTGAGGAGCGACAGGGTCCAGGAGCAGGAGAGGTAAGTGGATTTTTTATTTTATATGTTCTGCGGCAGACATAAGAGGCACTGGGGCTGGCACTGATATTGGAGGCATTGGGGGCTAATATTGGAGACATTGGGGGATGATATTGAATGCATTGGAGGATGAGATTGGAGGCATGGGGGGTGATATTGGAGGCATGGGGCTCTTATCTGAGATCTGATTGGGGGTATTCATTTTGGGGTCTAATCTGAGGTCTGATCTGAGGTCTTATTGTGGTCTTATTAACATTGGGGGCCTGATTGGGGCTGTGAGCTGAGGTCTAGTGAAAAATATTTTTTCTTATTGTCCTCCTGTAAAACCTAGGTGCGTCTTATGGGCCGGTGCATCTTATAGGGCGAAAAATACGGTAGCTCAAAATGAGTACAATGTAATAATAATAATGATAATAATAATGATAAATGCCCCCAAAGGTGTACATAGCCAGAATTATTAATTATTGTGGTGCATCCATTTATTCATGCCCGGTTACCCACAGTAACAGCGCATGCGTAAGACTAATGAAATGATAGAAGGATCCATTAAACGGATTGCATACAATAGTATCCTTTTTTTGCTTGCATTTAATAGATCCGTGTAAAATAAGAAGTCTCCACTAACAACCCCTGACAAACAAGGTCAAAATGTCTCATGCAATGCAAACTCCATATATATATATATATATATATATATATATATATATATAGTTTTTAAACTGGAAAATATCTAGTTTCTCTAAAAATTTGGATTCTCTGTCAGAAATTGAAAAAAAAACAAGAGGTGTAAAAGGTTTTGAAGAGATAAAGGAAAAGTATGTCTCATTCCCGTGCCTGCACATTGCTATACGTCGGTCAGCGGCTCAATTCTCCTCCCGGGCACAAGCTCACATCGAGGGGATAAAGGCTTCGGGCGTATGCGCGAGCCTTCAGACAGCTTTGCAGAACGACTGCCTGCCCATCAGAGGCGAAGGGGCAGGGAAAGGGGGCGCGGTTATCCTGACTTGAAGCAAGGAGGCCGCTGCCCCCTTGACTTCAAACTCTGCAGTGACATAGCATGTTCAGAGGATTAAAGTTTTTTTTTTCAAGATTTTTGCACAGCTGACAGGAGGAAGAAAAGGATCTTTAGAAACCTACTGCTGGCTACTTTAAGGTAATGCTGGCAGCTTGGGAGGAGTTTGTTAGGTGACAGGTTCCCTTTAAGATGCAAGATTATGATTGATTATCTTTGGAGTGATCAGTAGACCAACTCTGAATGGGAAGCACATTTAAGTTTTTTTTCATAGAGTTAAAGGGGTTATCCGATATCTGAAATACCCACCCCCCTCCCCCCCTGCTCCCCAGCATCTCCATCTCTCCAGATCCCTACACGGCCATCGCTGCATCTCCCCGTCGCTAAGATCAAAACATCCGGCGACGGGAGGAATAGTCAATAGCAGGCCAGAACAGGGAAGAGCCCCCATGAGTCTGGTCAACATCACAGCCTGCTATTGGCTGCTCTCTCTTTCACTGGATGTTTTGATCCAATCAACAGGGAGATGCAGCAGAAGCCATGGAGGGAACCCGAAGCAATGCAGTCAAGCTCGGGCTGGCCCACAGGGGTACAGAGTAATCCCCCCCGGTGGGCCCCTGAGCAAAGTGGGCCCCAAGTCTCCCACTCCTTGCACTAGTGGTACATAAGACAGTAAAATGACTGCACTACATACATATATTTAAGGTACAGCACCTCAGCCAGCCTATGTTCATATAAAAAACGTGTTAGATTATATATTATATTAAATGTATCCATATGGTGGGCCCCCTAAATAAATGTAAATTTTACTGGTGGACCCTAGGTACCCCAGTCTGACACTGGACGCACGGGAGCAGGTAAGTATAATCCATACAAGGGGCCTGGGCATTGGGGGGGTTGGGTTTAGATATCTGATGACCCCTTTAAAGCCGTATTATACCAACAGATTATCTGACCAATTTCTGTCCAATTAGAATAATAGTTGGTATGTATAACAAAAGATCTCACAAACATGGCAACCGTATTGATGGTAAACTAAAGGGGTTTTTCTGAGATTTTACTACTAATGACCTATCCTCAGGATAGGTTATCAGTATCTGATCGGTGGGGGTCCGACACATGGCACCCCTGCCGATCAGCTATTGGAAAAGGCACACCTATGAGTGCCGCGACCTTTTCACAACTTTTCTTAGGCCAGTGATGACATGTTCATCTGTCACATGGCCTAGGCGCAACTCAGCCCCACTGAAGTGAATGGGGCTAGGTGTGACCCTTAGCACATACAATGTATGGTGCTGTGCTTGGTGAGCTGAGAGAAGGCGGCGGCGCTCACAGGAGCTCTGATGCCTTCTTAAACAGCTAATCGGCAGGTCCCTGCTGTCGGACCCCCACCGATTATATACTGGTGACCTATTCAGAGGATATTTCACTAGTAGTAAAATCTCAGAAAACCATTTTAATATGTAAATAAATACTGTGGCGATCAGCTCAAACGGCAACTTTAGATATAGTTCAAAACAATAGTCTTTTATTTTTTTCCACAGAGGATTTAACAAAACTTGCTTACTTTAGCATAGAAACATCCCAAAAATACAGTCTATGTGAACTGGTTTGACACACATTCCTCTGTTGTTCCTGGTTTCCACCACCAGTTTGAGACTTTGCAATAGCAGGCTTCTCTGTTGGAACTCTCCACACAGCTGTGTTCCCAGTCTATCACACTTCAGACTAGGAACCACACCCCCAGCTCTTCTGAGCTTCCTAGAATATATATGCCAGCCAAAACCTGGCCTGGATACGTGGGAGTAGTCATCCCACCCTGCTCTTTGACTACTCCAAAGAAACCCGGCACAGATCAGCTGCAGCCAGCAGCTAAACTAGTACTAACAAGTGGCAGTAACCGGCTCATTTCACCAAGGCCAGGCATCTTGGTGACACGTATCTATCATCTACTATGGCACCTTGTGCCTTCTTACAATACCTAAATATTATTGTATTTTCTTTATTCACTTTCAAACTTTACAAGCGTTGACTGCTCAATTCTCTGTTGTCTGTCTCTGTGCTGGGTAAGGTGCTATTTGGTAATGATGTAGTCAAATATCCACTGTAAAGGATCAGTATGTGAAAGGTATCATTACATTCAGATGGCGTAGCTCTACTAGGCATTGTGTCTGGTAGGGATGCGTGAATTGTTTGTAACAAATCTCAGCAAGAGTTCTTCACCTGTGAGGGGCTGTCCCCACAGGTGAAGAAGTACCTTTCTGCCACTTGGTTGACAGGGCTGGACATCTGCTACACCAGAAGTGTAGCGGCACACGCGCAGTCACTGCTCCAGTAGCAGAAGCAGAGCCTCTGCTCTTACACCACTACTCGGACCAGCATTGCAGGCATGAGATTGTCAGGGCCGGGCGAGATGTCAGTCCCTGTTAATCAAGCAGCAGATGGGCTGTTATGAACATGTGGGGACAGACCCACACAGCTGAAGGACTCTCTCTTTAGATTCTTTAGAATCAATTTGCTTATCCCTTTTTAACAGTGATTTTTTTTTGTTAACAGATTCCCTTTAACATGATGGTCATCTATGTGACCACATGGAAAAATCTTAAGATGGTCAACAGGACAAGTGGCATGAATAGTTCTGGTACAGTGTATTTTGTGATCAATGGGAGATGAGTAACTTTCATCTGGCTACTGATTACCGAACGATAGGGACATGTTGTAGGTAAAAAAAAAAAAATCACCAATAGCTTTGAAGCAACAGCCCCTTTAAGCCATGCTGCTGAAACATACATTTTTCTTCATTATAGAGGGGGAAAGTACTTATACATATGCAAATGAGCAATTACGTGCACCAAGGGTAGGCCCAAGCCATCCAATGCTCCTTTGCTCCTTCCTGTTTCCTATTTCAGCCCCAGCCTCTCCTTCTTGACTGACAAGTGAGATGACTGTGCAGACACTTTGCCCTGGAATCACTG
Source organism: Rhinella marina (assembly GCA_900303285.1). NCBI lineage: Eukaryota > Metazoa > Chordata > Amphibia > Anura > Bufonidae > Rhinella > Rhinella marina. Next base: position 118,001 of record ONZH01014666.1, read on the forward strand.
CAGATGGTCAAAAGCCTCACTTAGACAACATACAGTATAAGTGGCTGTAGATCTGCTGTCTATAAAGCAGGGGTTTCAGAGATTAATGAGAACATAATGTCTCAAAAGAAAATTTTTAAACATTTCCTCTGGAAACCTTTTAACCACCTGAGTCCAGCTCGGTCAGTATGAAAAGTAGCTAACTGGAGGGGGGAGGGCTGCTTTAGATAGTGATATCTCCTCAATGGTAGCAGCTAGAGCAGCTAGCTAAAGTCCAGGCAACAGAGGAGAAATCACTGTTAGAAATCAAGTCGGGAATAAAACCTGTTTTTACTTTCACTTTCAGCTACATTCACAGCATCTCGATTTTTATCAGTGATATCTTCCTCTGTCCTGAATATATTGCTGTCATTCTGGTATTGTCTGAAAGCTTGGAATGTCTGCTTTCATACAAGACCAGTTTCTAGCTGCTACCATTCAGAAGCTAGCAGTTTCTAAAGAAGCCCTCCCCCTTCAGTCAGCTACTTTCCCCACTGCTGGAGCTGGGCTCTGGCAAAACAGTTAGGGGGTTAAATCGGTTGTGGTCAATCTATCACATCACAGGGGCCTATGGTGTGGCCCTTGACTTCATTTGAGGACAGCACATTACCTTCAATATTATAAGTTCCCTGTTTGCAGAACTGAGCTGGCCTTACATGTGGCCTCACTTTCCCGTTTAGTCTATAAGATATATGGAGATAGGAGTAAAAGCGCTCAATTGTTTCGATATGTTCCATGTACTACTATGGATAGCAACTGTGCATGTATAGGCCTCCACTCCACTGCAAATGTAGAACATGGGGTCATAGTGGCGCAAGCAATCTGTGTTACAGAGCAGCGTATGCATAAAATAAATACTAATGCCAATACTAATGGATTCAAATGTACAACTTGGCAATTAAAACACTATTATGATGAACATTATTCATTTAATTAGAATTTTTACTGCACTTGTTTCCTTCCCTTTGCTTATTTTATGCATTTATTTTCCATTTTGCAATAAATTCTAAGAGATTGACAGCACATAAGTCTCTGTCTCAGTACAAGCATTGTAACATCAACTGGGCAGTGACCCATGGAGAACCCTGGGTCCTTTAAAATCTCTCAAAGAATCTCTGCTTGTATTATACTGCTCAGATTGAGTATTACTTTGATGCCAATGGATTAAAAATAGGATATTAGATATAAAAGAGGAAAAGCAATACTGCTATTTGAAGAAAATAAAAGTAATACTTAGAAATACATGTTTATTAAGGAAATGTCATATGTAAACTGCATGTACAATCAAGAGCAACAAGTTCCACTGGAGTAAATTATACCTTCTTATACACCACTAGAATACACAAAATATAGTGATAGGTCAATATAACCAAATGTGTCTAGTAAACTCTGTGATATATGTCTAGATGAAGGCAACTATAAACATTTGTGTACCCATATCCTGTAAATGGCCATGAGTGTGAGAAGTCCATTGTTTAAAGAGATACTCTACCATTTTAAGCATGTTTTATCAAAAAGTTATATACTTTTCCTATATAGTTTAGCAGTTTCTCCAACTTCAATATCTTAAGGACCTTCATATAAAAGAAGAGCCACTGAGTTTCAAAATGAAGAGCAGTTGATAGTGTCAAGCAGTCAACTTGGATAAAAATAATTACCTAATCAAGTAACCTTTTGAAAACCTTTTGGGGATCTCTGGGGAGATTGTGAAAAGAGTGAGTAGCTACTGTATACAGTAAAGATTAAAGGAGTGAGCAGAATGTAGTAATCGTATTCATAAAGAGTGGTTGGGAAATTCAAATCCACTAAAGGAGGAAAGCACATGGGGTTTAGGGGGTCCCTGAATTTCTGAAGAGATCCATGTGTCAAAGCTGCAAGCTTTTAATTAACTTTGAAGTATTTCACCTTCCGAATGACCTTCGAGAAGTCATTGTTAGGTTGCTTCTAAACATGCTATAATTTGCTAACTTGCCATGAAATATACTATAAACTTCTTTTTGAGCTTCAAAGTCTGTATTAAGAGTTCTTAAGAAGGTTGTGGTCTTTGTCTGAGTGAATGAGATGATAAAAGCCTATCCAAAGTTGGTGGACTTTGGAGCATGTTCACTAAGCATGGTATATATTACATATTAGATGCAACTGTCAAAAACCACAAGCTAGAATATACCCTTGGCAACTATGTACCATCTAAGCTATAGAGCAAAAAAACTAAACAAAAATATAGTTTTTGCCCAACCACTGTTATGCTTGGACACTGTGTCAGTTGCACATGTATGATCCATGGGTAGAAAGTACGGGTAACTACAGCACCAGGTCCAGAGACAAAATCAATCCTATATCAAGACATGATGAAAACAACTATGATCCTCAAAACTGCATTAGCCTATGCATTTCCATTGCATGCATCCCTAATCATGCTACGATTAACCCCTTAAGGACCCAGCCATTTTTCACCTTAAGGACCAGGCCATTTTTAGCAAATCTGACATGTCTCACTTTATGTGGTGATAACTTTAGAACGCTTTTACTTATCCAGGCCATTCTGAGATTGTTTTCTCGTCACATATTGTACTTCATGACAGTGGTAAATTTGAGTCAAAATATTTCATTCTTATTTATAAAAAAAATACCAAATTTACCAAAAATTTAGAAAAATTTCCAAATTTCCAAATGTCAATTTCTCTACTTTTAAAATACATAGTAATGCCTCCAATAATAGTTGTGACTTTACATTCCCCATGTGTCTACTTCAGGTTTGGATCACTTTGAAAATTACATTTTATTTTTTTGGGACGTTAGAAGGCTTAGAAATTTAGAAGCAAATCTTGAAATTTTTCACAAAATTTCCAAAACCCACTTTTTAAGGACCAGTTCAGGTTTGAAGTCACTTTGTGAGGCTTCCATCATAGAAACAACCCAAAAATAACCCCATTTTAGAAACTACACCCCTCAAGGTATTCAAAACTGATTTTACAAACGTTTTTAACCCTTTAGGTGTTCCACAAGAATTAAAGGAAAATGTAGCCAAAATTTCCGAATTTCACTTTTTTGACAGATTTTCCATATGAATCATTTTATTCTGAGAATAAAGCAAGGGTTAACTGCCAAACAAAGTCAGTAATTATTACCCTGATTCTGTAGTTTACAGAAATGCCCCATTTGTCATCGTAAACTGCTGTACAAGCACACGGCAGGGCGCAGAAGGAAAGGAACACCAGGGCAGATTTCACTGAAAAAAGTATAAGTTGCCAAGTCACATTTGATGCACCCCTAGAGTAGGAAACTCCAAAAAACTGACCCCATTTTGGAAACTACGGGATAAGTTGGCAGTTTTGTTAGTGCTATTTTAGGGTACATATGATTTTTGGTAGCTCTATATTACACTTTTTGTGAGGCAAGGTAACAAAAACTAGCAGTTTTGGCATTGTTTTTATATTTTGTTATTTACAACATTCATCTGACAGGTTAGATCGTGTTATATTTTTATAGAGCAGGTCGTTACGGACGCGGCAATATCTAATATGTATACTTTTTTATTTATTTAAGTTTTACACAGCACAAAAAAGCACAAAAAAATCACATTTTAGTGTCTCCATAGTCAGAGAGCTGTAGTTTTTTTTATTTTTTGGGCGATTGTCTCAGGTAGGGGCTAATTTTTTGCGGGATGAGATGACGATTAGATTGGTACTATTTTTGGGGGCATACGCTTTTTTGATCGCTTGGTATTACATTTTTTATGATGAAAAGTGACAAAAAATGGCTTTTTTTTAGACAGTTTTTATTTTTTATTTTTTACAGTGTTCACCTGAGGGGAGAGATCATGCTATATTTTTGTAGAGCAGGTTGTTACGGACGTGGCGATACCTAACATGTATACTTATTTTTATTTATTTAAGTTTTACACAATAATATCCTTTTTGCAACAAAAAAATCATGTTTCAGTGTCTCCATAGTCAGAGAGCTGTAGTTTTTTTATTTTTTGGGCGATTGTCTCAGGTAGGGGCTCATTTTTTGCGGGATGAGATGACGATTAGATTGGCACTATTTTTGGGGGCATACGCTTTTTTGATCGCTTGGTATTACAATTTTTGTGATGAAATGTGACATAAAATGGCTTTTTTTACACAGTTTTTATTTTTGATTTTTTACAGTGTTCACCTGAGGGGAGAGATCATGCTATATTTTTGTAGAGCAGGTTGTTACGGACGTGGCGATACCTAACATGTATACTTATTTTTATTTATTTATGTTTTACACAATAATATCCTTTTTGCAACAAAAAAAAATCATGTTTCAGTGCCTCCATAGTCAGAGAGCTGTAGTTTTTTTATTTTTTGGGCGATTGTCTTAGGTAGGGGCTCATTTTTTGCGGGATGAGATGACGATTAGATTGGCACTATTTTTGGGGGCATCCGCTTTTTTGATCGCTTGGTATTACAATTTTTGTGATGAAATGTGACACAAAATGGCTTTTTTTAGACAGTTTTTATTTTTTATTTTTTACAGTGTTCACCTGAGGGGAGAGATCATGCTATATTTTTGTAGAGCAGGTTGTTACGGATGTGGCGATACCTAACATGTATACTTATTTTTATTTATTTAAGTTTTACACAATAATATCCTTTTTGCAACAAAAAAAATCATGTTTCAGTGTCTCCATAGTCAGAGAGCTGTAGTTTTTTTATTTTTTGGGCGATTGTCTTAGGTAGGGGCTCATTTTTTTTTGCGGGATGAGATAACGATTAGATTGGCACTATTTTTGGGGGCATCCGCTTTTTTGATCGCTTGGTATTACAATTTTTGTGATGAAATGTGACACAAAATGGCTTTTTTTAGACAGTTTTTATTTTTTATTTTTTACAGTGTTCACCTGAGGGGAGAGATCATGCTATATTTTTGTAGAGCAGGTTGTTACGGACGTGGCGATACCTAACATGTATACTTATTTTTATTTATTTAAGTTTTACACAATAATATCCTTTTTGCAACAAAAAAAATCATGTTTCAGTGTCTCCATAGTCAGAGAGCTGTAGTTTTTTTTATTTTTTTGCCGATTGTCTTAGGTAGGGGCTCATTTTTTGCGGGATGAGATGACGATTAGATTGGCACTATTTTTGGGGGCATACGCTTTTTTGATCGCTTGGTATTACAATTTTTGTGATGAAATGTGACACAAAATGGCTTGTTTTAGACAGTTTTTATTTTTTACAGTGTTCACCTGAGGGGAGAGATCATGCTATATTTTTGTAGAGCAGGTTTTTACGGACGTGGCGATACCTAACATGTATACTTATTTTTATTTATTTAAGTTTTACACAATAATATCCTTTTTGAAACAAAAAAAAATATGTTTCAGTGTCTCCATAATCAGAGAGCTGTAGTTTTTTTATTTTTTGGGCAATTGTCTCAGGTAGGGGATCATTTTTTGCGGGATGAGATGACGATTAGATTGGCACTATCTTTGGGGGCATACGCTTTTTTGATCGCTTGGTATTACAATTTTTGTGATGAAATGTGACAAAAATGGCTTTTTTTAGACAGTTTTTATTTTTTATTTTTTACAGTGTTCACCTGAGGGGAGAGATCATGCTACATTTTTGTAGAGCAGGTTTTTACGGATGTAGTGATACCTAACATGTATACTTATTTTTATTTTTTTAGTTTTATACAATAATATCATTTTTGAAACAAAAAAAATCATGTTTTAGGGTCACCATAGTCAGAGAGCTGTAGTTTTTTTATTTTTTGGGCGATTGTCTTGGGTAGGGGCTCATTTTTTGCGGGATGAGATGACGGTTAGATTGGTACTATGATTGGGGGCATAAACTTTTTTGATCGCATGGTATTACATTTTTTGTGATGAAATGTGACCAAAAATGACTTTTTTTAGACAATTTTTATTTTTTATTTTTTACGGTGTTGACCGGGCGGGCTGGATCATGTGATATTTTAATAAAGCAGGTTTTTACGGACGTGGCGATACCTAATATGTATATTTTTTATTTTATTTTTCTATTTTTATGTGTTTCTTTATGGGGAAGGGGCTTTTTTTTTTTGAAACTTTATTTTTTTTTATTTTATTTTTTTTGTTAAAACACTTTTATTTAACTTTTTTTTTTACATTTCACTTATGTCCCAGTAAGGGACTTTAACATTTCAGGGTCTGATCCCTGATTGAATGCAGCACAATACATCTGTATTGTGCTGCATTCAACTGTCAGCGTCTCACACTGTGAGACGCTTACCGTTGCCTAGGAGACCCAGCTCTGTGGCTGGGTCTCCTGGGCTTCCGTAGATGGGAGTCCCGATGCCTCTGGGCAAGGCATCGGGGCTTCCATCTCAGCCATCGGGCCCCCCCCCCACCGCCTCACGGGGACCCGATGGCTTTAAAAACTGCCGCAATTACCTTGTATGCCGCAGTCAGCGTGACCGCGGCATACAAGGGGTTAATCCGCCGGCATCGGTGTAATCACCGGTGCTGGCGGATACAGCAGAGGCCCGGCTGTTAGTATCAGCCGGGCCCCTGCTGTAGATTGCGGCAGCGGGCAGCCAACAGCACGTTAACCCTAGGACGAGAATGCTCGTCCTAGGGCGTTAAGTAACGCCAAATTAGGACGAGCATTCTCGTCCGAGGTCGGCAACGTGTTAAGGGCATGATGTCATGCAACCTCAAAATAATGCAGTTTTGAGGATTATAATTGTTTTTATCATGTCTCTATACGGGATTATTTTTATCTCTGGACCTGGTACTGGACTTATCTTCTACACTTGGACCTTCTACGCAATGTCTTGTAAAAATGTTCCATTGTAAGTTTCTTGATGATACTTCAGGCTGCGCTTTTGCATATTTAGTGCCACTTTGTGTCAGTGAATTGAGGCTCAGTGCAGTGTCCCACTTCACATGTAAAAGTTGGCACTTTAAACTCTTTGTACATGCCATGTTAATATTATGCTATGACTGTATTTAAGCTGCAGGTCCCTTAACAGGCTGGGTCACTACAATACATTTACACGCCACTAGGTGGTGCTATAACACAACTTATATATAGAGCAGGCTCAGTGTCAGGGATTACATTAGAGGAGTGGAGGAGAGTGGAGCATGTAGATGTTACGTGTGCCCTCGAGGCACTTTCCAGGATCAAAATTAATAGGAAACCAAAGCCAAGGTGACTGGACTCAGTTTCTGTGTGGAAGCAACCTGTACAAAGAATGTATTCAGAGGATTGATGCCTGACGCTATGGAGCCCACCCTGTTGGTTGCCACATCTTGATTAAGTTCCAGGCCCCAGAAGCCAGGTTATATAAAGAGAGAAGCAAACAAGCAAGTATACATCCACTCCAGTCTAACCAACTGCTGAAGCTAGCCACTCACTTCTTGCCAAGCCTGTCAAGAGAATTTGCAGCTTGCCAACCGATTGTAAGAGAAAGCACTTATTCTGGAATTATCTACCTCAAGGCAACTTTACAAGTAAAGTTCTGGTTTGGTTCAACTATCTACTGACTCTGTATTCATTTTCCGCCATCCTACAATCACACCTAACGGTGCTGGCGTCACGGCTAACATGGACCCTGCCTCCATGGCACCTTAAACACAGACCACCAAGGACACCTCAACTACCATCTGGCAGGAGCCCCTGTATCAGAGAAAGTGCCCCAAAGGATACAGTGCCAACCTTCCCATCACTGCACGCCGGCCCAGGGAGCTGCAGAACAGTGAGTACAATAACTACTACACCCATTGACTCACCACTACACTCACATATCGCCCCTGCAGCCCGGTCGCTGCACAAGCACTTGTGTCTTCACATGAATTCTATCTTTTTGAAGTAAACAAATGATCCCCTGCCACTACTGTTCCAATGCTGTCTAGGTCCCCCATGGCTCTCTTCTTCTTGTTCCCTCTCGTCATGCAGGAAATGTCACTGAGCCAATCACTGGCTATGGTGGATCATTGCTGTAACCAATGATTGTCATTCCCTGGTGACCAGGAATCAGAGATCAGTGGGAGAAACTGGAAAGTGTTGGAACACCAAAGGTGGATCATTCAGGTAGGTTGTATTTAATGTAATGTCTACACAAAAAGCACTTCAAACAACATACTCTTACCAATTCAGAAACGTTACTGCAAAATTAAAAAAAAAAAACCCGCATGGAATTATTTAATCATTCAATAGCTTATGTGTAAGCTCCATAGGGGGAAATAGAAAATGTATTATGCATAACTGCTTCGTGAATGAAAACCATCTAATGTTGAAATTACTTAAAAAATTTCCATTATCTGCTGCACACACAGTATGACCTTTTTATTGTCAGGGTTCGGACATGGAGACGTTCCAAATGAACTACTTCCATAACGGTTTTGTTCTTGCCCTTAAATGACTATTTCCCCTACTGAGTTCATAATGAAACTTATTTTATGATTTAAGCAATACCACAATAGGAAAAAGGTTTTTTTTGGAATATCCTGCTGCCTGCAAGCATATATTTCAAGGTTCGGTGGACATTCTTGGTTGCTTTGGAGAAAATTATGTATCACAGTATGAAAAGCAGACAGTTCTATAGGTGGAACATACTGACGCTGACTTCAATCTGAAGCAACAAGAGTTAATAAACCTGTCCTAGATTCACCATGGATTGCACACAGAGATAGGAGCCACAGGTCTAAATTACATTTTGAGTCCGTTTGTTTTCTTAATAAAAGGTACTACCTTTGAGTCACTTTCTCCTTTACAGCACTGAATTGGATCTTGACTATACATTGCTAGTTCCTTCTCCATGTTAATCAATTTGGATTTGAAGGTTACTGTTATAATTTACAAAACGTAATGAATAGAGTTGATCGAATCCTAAAAGATTCGGGGGTTCGGAATTAGGCCCGAATCCCACCGCACGATTCGTGGGTTCGGGCCGAATCACGAATCCCATTAAAGTCTATGGGAAACCCAAATATTTTTGCAGGGGCCAAAGGTTCTGCACAGTCAAGTTTGCCCCAACATGTGAAAACCTCAGAAAATGATGGAAACACCTTGGAAATGGATAGGAAACACCAGGGGCAGCATGTACGGATGCCTCTGAGGCTCCCTAATTGCACCATTTTTTCTAAATCTGGCCAATAGTCTGGTGATGACCCCAAGGCAATTTTCAGGGACACGGTAATGGTGACCCACTTAAAAATGCTGCCTGACAACCTGGCGGTGAACCCCTGATTGTCTTTCAATAAGATTGCAGTGTAAAGCATGGTGGTGAGCCTCAGTAATAAGATTGCAGTGTAAAGGTGAGCCTCAGTATGACTTTTTAGATGGAGATTGCATGTGGTCACATACTCCCTGGAACCCCACAGTCACCCCTTCTCTGATGTGCTACCCCAGAACATTCTCTGCCCCAATTCGCAAGACCTTTTGCAGTCTCAGTGTGCTGACAGTGGAGATTTACCAGTGTTGTCTGAGGAGGTGGTGGACAATGGCGAGACACAGGTGTCGGGGGGTGAGTTAGTTGTATGGGAAGCAAGTTACAGTGGGGACTCCTTGGAGGGACTTTCTCATGATGGGACAGATTCAACTTGGGTGGATCAGGCACAGGAACAGACTTTTTTTTTGTGTTTATTTAACTTTTATTTAGCACAAATAACCACTGAGATATTTATTCGTTCTCTTCGCTGCGCAGTCTGGCGTTGGGGTTCGTCACTTTGATGGCGAGCTGTGCCGCTCTCTCCTCAATGGTCTTTCGGTTCTTTGAGGAGACATTGTGGGCGATTTCTGCACAGAAGGACTTGCTGCTCATCAACAGAACCTCGAGCTCCTTGACATTGTGGACCAGGAATTTGCGGAACCCTGTGGGCAGCATGTGTTTGGTCTTCTTGTTACTACCGTACCCAATGTTGGGCATCAGGACAGTGGCGTAACTACAACTAGCTGGGCCCCACAGCAAATCTTTGAACGGGGCCCCCACAGCAACTTCTTCACAACCCCCAACTTACATGCAACCCTCATTCTTGTGCCTAGTCAAGGTTGCGCTCTCTCAGACAAGGCCTGGCAGCTGCTCAGTCTGTTTCCTAGAGTGTCAGTGTATATAACGTTATTGTATAATACTGTTTAGGGGCCCCTGACAGTAAAATGTTTTAGTCGTCCTCCTGAAGGGGCCCCTTGTGGGTCTGGGCCCCAAAGCAGCCGCTTCCCCTGCTTCCCTTATAGTTACACCCCTGCATCAGGATCTGCCCTTTGAACCTCCTGCGGGCTCTGTTGTCAATACCTCTGGGTTTACGCCAGTTACGCTTAATCTTTACATAACGGTCTGATTGGTGGGGGATGAACTTCTTTGTCCGCTTCTTGACGATCCTGGGCTTAATGAGGGGCCGGAGAGCCGCCATGAAACCGGTTTGGAGCGTCTGCCTTCTCCGCAGACAGCCCGAGGAAGAGAGCGGAACAGATCAATTTTAAGTGTGAGGCAACCACAACCACACCCGCTTGGGAGAGGCAGTGGGCATTGTGTTTAGAAAGGCTGATGGGCTTCCGTCAGCACTGTGTGTATAGAACCCCATGGCCTTTCCTAAAAAATTTGGTTACAAAGCCGCATGACTCCTGAAAAATTGTTATTAGAAAGACGGATGACTTTCCAGAAAAATTGTTATTAGAAAGACGGATGACTTTACTGAAAATTTGTTATTAGAAAGACGGATGACTTCCCAGAAAAATTGTTATTAGAAAGACGGATGACTTCCCAGAAAAATTGTTATTAGAAAGACGGATGACTTTACTGAAAATTTGTTATTAGAAAGACGGATGACTTCCCAGAAAAATTGTTATTAGAAAGACGGATGACTTTACTGAAAATTTGTTATTAGAAAGACGGATGACTTCCCAGAAAAATTGTTATTAGAAAGACGGATGACTTTACTGAAAATTTGTTATTAGAAAGACGGATGACTTTACTAAAAATTTGTTATTAGAAAGACGTATGACTTTCCTGAAAAATTGTTATTAGAAAGACGGATGACTTTACTGAAAATTTGTTATTAGAAAGACGGATGACTTTACTAAAAATTTGTTATTAGAAAGACGTATGACTTTCCTGAAAAATTGTTATTAGAAAGACGGATGACTTTACTGAAAATTTGTTATTAGAAAGACGGATGACTTTACTAAAAATTTGTTATTAGAAAGACGTATGACTTTCCTGAAAAATTGTTATTAGAAAGACGGATGACTTTACTGAAAATTTGTTATTAGAAAGACGGATGACTTTACTGAAAATTTGTTATTAGAAAGACGGATGACTTTCCTGAAAAATTGTTATTAGAAAGACGGATGACTTTACTGAAAATTTGTTATTAGAAAGACGGATGACTTCCCAGAAAAATTGTTATTAGAAAGACGGATGACTTTACTGAAAATTTGTTATTAGAAAGACGGATGACTTCCCAGAAAAATTGTTATTAGAAAGACGGATGACTTCCCAGAAAAATTGTTATTAGAAAGACGGATGACTTTACTGAAAATTTGTTATTAGAAAGACGGATGACTTTACTAAAAATTTGTTATTAGAAAGATGTATGACTTTCCTGAAAAATTGTTAGTAGAAAGACGGATGACTTTCCAGAAAAATTGTTGCATATGCAACTCAGATGAAGAGGAGGAGGAGGAGGAGGAAAGCGAGCAATTTAGGAGGTAGCCTGAGATGGGGATGAGAACTGGGGGGATATGCATGACCTGTTCATCTTGATGAACGTGAGGATGTCAGCGTTGTCGGTGGACAGGTGCGTCCGTTTTTCCGTAATGATACCGCCGGCGGCACTAAAAACCCTTTCAGACAGTACACTTGCAGCTGGGCAGGCAAGCACCTCAAGAGCGTACTGCGCAAGTTCTGGCCACCTGTCCAGCTTGGCCAACCAGTAATTATATGGCGTGGAGTTATCGGTCAGGACGTTGGTCTGGTCCGCGACATACTCCCTCACCATCTTGCGGCACTGTTCCGCCCTGCTCTGCCTGCCCTGTGGCTGTGTCGCAGTGTCTTGCTGGGGTTTAAGAAACTTGGCAAAAGCATGGAATAGTGTACCCCTGCCCTTGGCACCTACACTGACTTTCCCCCTCCTCTCCTCTCCAACTTCGGCCACTGCAGTCCGCCCCCTGTTGCTCAACTGGTCTGGAAAGGCCTGTAGCAGTTTCTGAACCAGGGCCTTGTGGTAGAAAGTGACTCGGGTGCTCCTTTCCTCCACGGGTATTAGTTGGGCAAACTTATCCTTGTAGCGTGGGTCAAGTAGGGTGTACACCCAATAGTCATTGGTGGACAGTATCCTCTTGACCCGGGGATCACCACAAAGACAGCCAAGCATAAATTGTGCCATGTGCCCTACTGTGCCAACACGCAAGCCTTCAGCCTCCTCACTTAGTGGACTCTCCATCTCCTCCTCCCCCCCTTCCTCCGACCCCAATTTATCCTCCTCAGCCCATACCCGCTCAACAGGTAGCATGGAATCACCCCCTCATGCATGGTGCCCAAGAGTTTCTTCCTCCTCCTCAGCCGCCTCCTCCTCCTCAGTTCCGCGCTGCAAAACTGACAACAGGGTGCTCTCAATGTCACTGTCTTCCCCCACCTCCTGTGACACTGCTGAATCCTCAGATCTTAGGTTCCGCAAGGAGTTCTGGATGAGGCACAACAGAAGGATGGTGACACTGATGATGTGTGCATCACCACTAACCATCTCTGTTGCCTCCTCAAAGGGACCTAAGACCTGGCAGATGCCAGCCATCCACGTCCACTCCTCAGCATAGACATGAGGAAGCTGACTGGCCTGACTACCACCTTGGGGGATCAGCTGGCAGTCTACAACTGCCCTGCGTTGTTGGTACACCCTGGCTAGCATGTGTAACGTCGAATTCCAACGCGTGGGAACGTCACACAGCAGCCGGTGAACAGGGAGTTGTAGCCGCCCTTGCATAGTCCTGAGGGTCGCGGCATCGGTGGTGGACTTGCGAAAATGGGCGCATATGCTCCGCACCTTGGTGAGCAACTCACTCAACTGGGGGTATTTATTATATTTATTGTATTTATTATATTATTATAAAATGTATTATACGCACTTTGCACAACTGAAACGCAAAACCACAGATCAATACGGTAACTATACGCTGTTAGGTATATGGCACCCTGATGAGATGTATCATCTATGAAAGCTCAGTCAGAATAAACGTACTATATAGAAATATATTTTGCTGCAATTCTTTTCAGACCTATCCAAAAAGATTTATTATACGCACTTTGCGCAACTGAAACGCAAAACCACAGATCAATACGGTAACTATACTCTGTTAGGTATATGGCACCCTGATGAGATGTACCGTCTATGAAAGCTCAGTCAGAATACACGTACTATATAGAAATATATTTTGCTGCAATTCTTTTCAGACCTATCCAAAAAAATTTATTATACGCACTTTGCGCAACTGAAACGCAAAACCACAGATCAATACGGTAACTATACGCTGTTAGGTATATGGCACCCTGATGAGATGTACCGTCTATGAAAGCTCACTCAGAATAAACGCACTATATAGAAAGATATTTTGCTGCAATTCTTTTCAGACCTGTCCAAAAAAATTTATTATACGCACTTTGCGCAACTGAAACGCAAAACCACAGATCAATACGGTAACTATACGCTGTTAGGTATATGGCACCCTGATGAGATGTACCGTCTATGAAAGCTCACTCAGAATAAACGCACTATATAGAAAGATATTTTGCTGCAATTCTTTTCAGACCTGTCCAAAAAAATGTATTATACGCACTTTGCGCAACTGAAACGCAAAACCACAGATCAATACGGTAACTATACGCTGTTAGGTATATGGCACCCTGATGAGATGTATCGTCTATGAAAGCTCAGTCAGAATAAACGTACTATATAGAAATATATTTAGCTGCAATTCTTTTCAGACCTATCCCCCCCAAAAAAAAGCACTTTGCACAACTGAAACGCAAAACCACAGAGCAATGCACACCGCCAAACGAGGATTGGCCTCATCATCCTTAAAGTACTCCCAAACTAAGGAGTGGCGCATAGTACGGGCTGGAGCGTGACCTGTAGGAGCACTTGGTGAAGTAGTGACTCGGCCCAGGCTTCTCCCTCGTCGCTGCCCTCTGGCTCTCTCAACAGCTTGTGGAGCTGATGTCGCCTCACACTCTGAACCACTGCCTCCAATTGCCTCATCCACCCAAGTAGGATCTGTCCCCTCATCATGCCCCAGGTCTTCCTCAGACTCCACAGTGACGTCCCTGACAACTACCTCCGACAACAGTGTCCCGTCTTCATCTTCCACCACCTCCTCAGACCACTGCTAACTCCCCACTCTCATAACCCGGAGACAGCAAAAGGTCCTGAGAATCAGGGCATAGCAGCTCGTCCACTGGCACATCAGGGAAGTGGTGGCTGAAGAGTTCCATGGATAAATTTTGTCCATGGGACATACCCCTAGAGGGTTCTGGCTGGGGAGAAGGAGGGCGAGTTGGAGGACAGACACCCTGGCTCACAGAAGTCGACTGGCTGGATGAGGGGGCAGACGAAACGTGGCTGGACGTGCTCTCTGCAATCCACTGAACCACCTCCTGTTGTTGTTTGGGGTCTGTCAGAGTTGTAGGACGCTTCCCTACCAACTTCTGGAGTCGACCAGGCACCCTGACCTTACGTGTTTCCACTGTATCCACAGCAGCCGGGACTGAGTCACCACGCACACCACGGTCATCACTGCTGACCACAGCACCACCACGATTCACACCTCTCCCTCCACGACCACCTCTCCCTCCACGACCACCTCTTCCAGCTCTTCCCCCTCTCCCCCTGACTCTGGGGTTCTCCATGTGCACAGTAGAAGTATTATATTATTATAATTGTCAAGGATCAATACGGTATCTATACGCTGTTAGGTATATGGCACCCTGATGAGATGTAGCGTCTATGAGAGCTCAGTCAGAATAAACGCACTATATAGAAATATATTTTGCTGCAATTCTTTTGAGACCTATCCAAAAAATTTATTTATAAATCTATACACTGTTAAAATTTATAAATCTATACACTGTTAGGTATATGGCACCCTGATGAGATGTACCGTCTATGACAGCTGAGCTCACTCAGAATAAACAAACTATATAGAAAGATATTTTGCTGTAATTCTTTTCAGACCTATCCCAAAAAAAAAATATGCGCACTTTGCGCAACTTAAACGCAAAACCACAGAGCAATACGGTATCTATACGCTGTTAGGTATATGGCACCCTGATGAGATGTACCGTCTATGACAGCTGAGCTCACTCAGAATAAACGCACTATATAGAAAGATATTTTGCTGTAATTCTTTTCAGACCTATGCCAAAAAAAAAAAATATGCGCACTTTGCACAACTTAAACGCAAAACCACAGAGCAATACGGTATCTATATGCTGTTCGGTATATGGCACCCTGATGAGATGTATTCCGTATTCACAGCACCGTCTATGACAGCTGAGCTCACTCAGATTAAATGCACTATATAGTTAAATATGCTGGTGCAATTCTTTTCAGACCTATCCCAAAAAAAAAATATGCGCACTTTGCGCAACTTAAACGCAAAACCACAGAGAAATACGGTATCTATACGCTGTTAGGTATATGGCACCCTGATGAGATGTACCGTCTATGACAGCTGAGCTCACTCAGAATAAACGCACTATATAGAAAGATATTTTGCTGTAATTCTTTTCAGACCTATCCCAAAAAAAAATATGCGCACTTTGCACAACTTAAACGCAAAACCACAAAGCAATACGGTATCTATACGCTGTTCGGTATATGGCACCCTGATGAGATGTATTCTGTATTCACAGCACCGTCTATGACAGCTGAGCTCACTCAGATTAAATGCACTATATAGTTAAATATGCTGGTGCAATTCTTTTCAGACCTATCCCAAAAAAAAAATATGCGCACTTTGCGCAACTTAAATGCAAAACCACAGAGCAATACGGTATCTATAAGCTGTTAGGTATATGGCACCCTGATGATATGTACCGTCTATGAAAGCTGAGCTCACTCTGAATAAACACACTATATAGAAAGATATTTTGCTGTAATTCTTTTCAGACCTATCCTATCATGCACAGGAATATATCTGTTTAAGATATGTATAGTTTGTGCCTGTGTACCAGCTCTGCACACAAAGGCTGACAGCATACACTGTAGTTTCCTTCAGAGAATCAATTGCTTTTTAACAGACTGTTGTGGCTTTCTTTTCCTACACAGAATACAGGCTGATAGTATATACTGTTTTTAAGAGTAAAGATAGTCTTTAAAAAGACTTTTCTTGCTTCCTAACTCCTAGGAACTGCCTGCTGCACACACTACGCGAGCTAACTCTCCTATGTCTTGTCAGATCCCCTTCCCAATGCAGAATGAGGCTGAGGCTGCAGATCCTAGACTCCCTACCATAGGTCAATTTCGGTCACATGTCACTGCCAGCCAATCAGTGCTGGGGAGACATAGGGGCTGTTACATCACAGCAGGCGTTCCCACAGGCTTACCTTTGCTACTGATTGGCTGAAAAAAATGGGCATTTCACGCAGGCAGTGACGCACAGATAGTCACGAGTCCGCGCTGCCTTGTGATGCCGAGCCGAAGCGGGCAGTATTCGAGCGAATCCCGAATCTTGACGATTCGGCTCGCTCATCACTAGTAATGAAGCATTAGGAAATGGTCCACCAGAAGTGAATGAAGTGGTGGACTAAAATGCACACTATCACTTCATTTAGAGGCTCTTATTATTATTTTTTTAAATCGAGGGGGGATGGGGTACCGCCCCTATAATCTTGCATATTACATATTTGTACCAGAAAAGTAAAATGGACTCACGCTCAACTGGTGTCCAAAGGAGTAGCTTATCCTGGCACAGATGGGGCAGTACAGAACATGTAGTACTGAAGAGGACTTACTAGACAATCAGTACAGGTATTTTACCAGTGAAATTGCTATGCTGATTGTCTGGATCTGAATCTTCTACATTGTATGTTTAGTCTAGTTTCAACTAAGGGCTTGTTCACACATCAGTTATTTGATCAGTTATTTCCATCAGTTATTGGGAGCCAAAACCAGGAGTGGAGTTTACACAGAGATCAGGTATAATGGAGAGATCTGCACTTGTTCTGAGTTTTTGACCCGCACCTGGTTTTGGCTGACAATAACTGATGGAAACAACTGATCAGATAACTGATGTGTGAACAAGCCCTAACAATGGCTCAGATTACTGTTTTGCTACTATAATATTATGGCCTTCTTATACCACTACCCACTGTTGGCACACATAGAGAGGTTGTCCAGTTTCAAAATATTAGTAATGCAATATGATTATAATAGAACAAATACTTAAAACTGGATCCAGCTATACCACTCCCTTCCTTCCAGCTAGGCATTGTTCACCTAGTTGCAACAATAACATCACAACAGCACATATTCACTGCAGCCAACCACTAATTTATATACAGACATGTTATTTGGTCATTGTATATTAGTATTATTTGAAGACTGCATTTCAGTATTTACTTTTACAAGAATTGTGTGGCACTCTGCACTATATGACATTACACCAATTTGTTATTGTAAAGGATACAAACTAACATAAATGTGTTTCTGCCACCAGTTCCTGCTTATCTAGAAATCAATTTTCTTATATCATGACAACTCCATGTTGGTATAACAGGTGACTGACAAATTTTCTGCATGGAAAAGGAATTACTCCAATTTCTCATGAAACAAATTCAATACAATAATACAACGAAAAAAGATTGAGATTCATCCGTGGTTGATATCTTGTTATTTCTAACATGGTACAAATATATATATTTTTTACTTTAATACAATAACACAACATGCTAGGAAAACCCTAGACAGACTGCATTTCACAACGCAACCACTGGATGGCAACACTTAGACACACATAGCATAGAGATCTCATGACCTAACCCCAACAGAGTATGACAAAACCCCATCCACTCAGACACATACAGCGATAGAAGCACAGATGGATACTATACTGGGAAGAGAGATTTGTGCAGTTCCCACTCCCAGGAAATCATACTGGTGTGCTCCTAGTGCAGCTCCAGCGAGCCACAGGAGGAGGTGTTGAGGATGGGAGTAGTCGTACTCACACTTTGGATGCTCCCTGGGCCATGTAGTGATAGGATGGGTGAACCTTTCACTCCCTTTGGGGCAAACCCTGGTTCTGGGGTTTTCCTGCCTGATGGTGGTTTTGTGTGCCCTTAATCATGATGAATCGTGAGGTGCAAGGCAGGGTCCTTTGGCAGCCGAAGAGAGTGTTGGTGCAGTGTGGCAGTGCAGAAAATAATGAAGCCAAGTTAACTGCGGAATGGTTCTTTACTGAAGAATTATATTCAGATGCATTAGTTACAGTTCTCATCATGCAAGGATGAGCAGTTCTTATAGGTTACATGGCTGCAGTAGTAGTTACACTACACTTTTCCACGGTGCAACCATGGGGTGAAATTCAGCAACACTAATTTCTTCATCTTTTTACAGGGTGGCTATACTCAGGATAAATGTTTCCACAATGACCTCTGTGCAATATGAATCTTTAGCAACTGCTTATAAAGCTTGTCCAGACACCATAAGACTTAAATCTATTAAAAAATGTCTGCTATGATATCAATAAGGTTCTTTCTAGGCAAGTTATTTTCACATAACTGCTGCCCACACCTCCTGACAACACTGACATGCTCTTCAAATG
This sequence comes from Rhinella marina, assembly GCA_900303285.1. Taxonomy (NCBI): domain Eukaryota; kingdom Metazoa; phylum Chordata; class Amphibia; order Anura; family Bufonidae; genus Rhinella; species Rhinella marina. Next base: position 136,786 of record ONZH01014666.1, read on the forward strand.
TATCCTTTCTCTCCATTTTAGCTGGTGTTAAGGCTTTCTTCTGGCTGGTTCCCTGTCGAAGGCTGTGTCCTCAGTCCTTCCATTTTACCATCTCAGATAGACTGCCCTACAGTGATGGCTAACCACTCCCTATGGGAAGGGTGACAACAGCCCTACCTACTTGTGACAATCAAGGCCTGCTAATGCCTAATTTTTGCATGACAATGCAATAATACATGCCAAAACATATTTTAAACCTTTTTGCAGCATGCACATTGAATACACATAGAAACACATTGAATACACATACAACCCCCTTTTTTAGGGGACCACTGCATTGCAGTTGGACACTGCACTGCTACTGGCGGCCATTTTACTGTCACTATCATGAAACTCTGAATAAATTGATTAAAGGGAGTCTGTCACCTCCATATGCCCCTATAAAGTTCTGACATAGCCCCACAGCACACCTAATCACAAATTTAATCGTACCTGTGGCGCTTTCTTGTGACTTGTAGAAGCTGCAAAAACGTAGTTTAAACCATATGTAAATTAGCCGTTGGAAGTGCCCAGAGGCGGCGTCCACTGCCGTGGAGCCCGGGCTCCTGTGCTTTTTTTTCATGCTTTTCCCGCCCCAGCCATTGCCTCCGCCCGCCCTCCTCTTCACTTGCGTCCTCCGTCTGTTCCGGCGAGATCCTGCCCCTGTGCAGTCTCTCGCCGGGCCGGGGCATGTGCACTGCATTGCCCATTGTGGGCATGGCATCGCCGTAGCCAGTGCGCATGTGCCGGCCCAGCGAGTGACTGGATAGACGGAGGACGCAAGAGAAGAGGAGGGCGGGCAGAGGCAATGGTTGGGGCGGGGAAAGCATGAAAAAAAAGCACAGGAGCCCGGGCTCCACAGCAGTGGACGCTGCCTCCGGGCACTTCCAACGGCTAATTTACATATGGTTTAAACTACATTTTTGCAGCTTCTACAAGTCACAAGAAAGCGCCACAGGTACGATTAGATTTGCGATTAGATGTGCTGTGGGGCTATGTCAGTGCTTTATAGGGGCATATGGAGGTGACAGACTCCCTTTAAATATTTGCATCAAAAAGAGTGGAGTGCTGTTTTATATTACATTCTTTTCTTGAATGTGATTGTTCACGTGACCGGAAGGTCCAAATCTGACACCTAGCACTAAACTACACATTTGTACTTGCTGAGAGTGTAGCTTCTTCTGGTCATACATGTCTCCATCTGTCCAAGGCTGTTTTTTTTTAATTAGAGCAGAATATAGCTGGATTGCTGCTTGCCCTGAATTCATTAGGATCTCCAGGCCTAAGAGCTCATGGTCCATCTGACTAAGTCACCTTTTGAGGGGAATTTGGCTCACAAAATTGGATCTAAATTTTCTCTAACCAATAATTCAATCTAAAAGCAATCCACATAGTCAATGTCTGTGCCTTTGTACTTTAGAGTGCTGCTCTATTTTTATATTTAATACAAAAATCCAAATAATGTAATTCCCACCCTAATGTAATGTAATTCCCACCCTAAAACCCTTATTGATCGCTTTCCCGTTTCCTTGTCTGGCAGGTTTTCTTGTATGTCTTAATTTTCCCTCTTCACTAAAATTCTTCTTTAAGTAATATTCAAACATATTCATTTTTTATTTAGACGCAACAGACTGAAAGACACTATGTTACAGTAGTTGCAAATTATTTCACGTCGCTAACATTGAGCAAGGAGATACTATACTTAATTTGAAAGCTGGCACTTGACATTAATTAAAACACACCCCCTGCTTAACTAGACAGCAATTTTCTTATGTCACTTGGATGACGCACACTTCATGTTGCTATGATATGTGCCTGACAAATATTCTACATGGAAAATTAATGCAGGAAACATGAGGGTCAAGTCATTAATTCAAAATTAATTAACACAATTTACTACATTTCTAATATGAGCCTGAACCTTCATGCATGTGTTTAGCTTTATCTGCATTTATAACATAAGGTAAATAAATAGCCAGTCTAAATCTATTGAACATAGCAATCAATCATAACATTTTAAAACTGATTACCTATTATTGTGTAGGTTTGTCGTTTCTCCTCTGGTGGGGAGGGCCCTGACACATTTACATTCCTATACTTCACTTTTCTGGTGTAGAAGAAGACTGATGTAGAGGAAGACTGGTGTAGAAGAAGACTGAAATCTACAGTATGCCAGCCATGGGCTGGCATAGATTTAATTCAGGAACATTGACTGTTGGATGCTGCAGCTAATTTATGATGAGGTGTACACCCCGTCCTAAATAAGGCGCAGCCTTGGCAGGTGGCCTTGTTATCATAGACGGGCGTATGCTGCTGAGCTATGTTAAATTTGCCCCTGAGCCTGACCATTATATTCCTTTAGAAGTTTTCTCCTCTTTAGGCTCTATCTATAATTTTTAGTTGCTTTTTTCAACTGGTTGGATGGAAACTAGCTGTTATGATGTCTGCCCATACAATACACATGGAAACAGTAGATTATGCTCCCTAACTCTGTTTCTCACTTGCTCAGAATAACTTAGACTCATCATATAGATTATTACAGAGAAGTACATACTGAGCAGTATATATGTACAGTGGGAAAAAAAAGTATTTACTCAGCCACCAATTGTGCAAGTTCTCCCACTTAAAAAGATGAGAGAGGCCTGTAATTGATATCATAGGTAGACCTTAACTATGAGAGACAAAATGAGAAAACAAATCCAGAAAATCACATTGTCTGATTTTTAAAGAATTTATTTGCAAATTATGATGGAAAATTAGTATTTGGTCAATAACAAAAGTTAATCTCAATACGTTGTTTTATATCCTTTGTTGGCAATGACAGAGGTCAAATGTTTTCTGTAAGTCTTCACAGGGTTGGCACACACTGTTGATGGTATGTTGCCCCATTCCTCCATGCAGATCTCCTCTAGAGCAGAGATGTTTTGGGGCTGTCGCTGGGCAATACGGACTTTCAACTCCCTCCAAAGGTTTTCTAAGGGGTTGAGATCTGGAGACTGGCTAGTCCACTCCAGGACCTTGAAATGCTTCTTACGAAGCCACTCCTTCATTGCCCTGGCGGTGTGCTTGGGAGCATTGTTATGCTGAAAGACCCAGCCACGTTTCATCTTCAATGCCCTTGCTGATGGAAGGAGGTTTGCACTCAAAATCTCACGATACATGTCCCCATTCATTCTTTCATGTACATGGAAAAGTCGTCCTGGTCCCTTTGCAGAGAAACAGCCCCAAGCATGATGTTGCCACCCCCATGCTTCACAGTAGGTATGGTGTTCTTTGGATGCAACTCAGCATTCACTCTCCTCCAAATACGACGAGTTGTGTTTCTACCAAACAGTTCTACTTTGGTTTCATCTGACCATATGACATTCTCCCAATACTCTTCTGGAACATCCAAATGCTCTCTAGCAAACTTCAGACGGGCCTGGCTTAAGCAGGGGGACACATCTGGCACTGCAGGATCTGAGTCCCTGGCGGCGTAGTGTGTTACTAACGGTAGCCTTTGTCTTCCAGTTTTTCAGTCTTCCCAGTCTGTTGCAGGTCTACAATTTTGTTTCTGGTGTCCTTCCACAGCTCTTTGGTCTTCACCATAGTGGAGTTTGGAGTGTGACTGTTTGAGGTTGTGGACACAGGTGTCTTTTATACTGATAACAAGTTCGAACAGGTGCCATTACTACAGGTAATGAGTGGAGGACATGGGAGCCTCTTAAAGAAGAAGTTATAGGTCTGTGAGAGCCAGAAATCTTGCTTGTTTGTAGGTGACCAAATACTTATTTTTCACCATAATTTCTAATAAATTCTTTAAAAAACAGACAATGTCATTTTCTGGATTTGTTTGCTTATTTTGTCTCTCATAGTTTAGGTCTACCTATGATGTCAATTACAGGCCTCTCTCATCTTTTTAAGTGGGAGAACTTGCACAATTGGTGGCTAACTAAATCCTTTTTTTCCCCCACTGTATATAAGATATATTATCTGCTGATTATCTACTGAATTGTACCTGTGTCTCTGTCTCGCTCCACTGCTCGCTGTCCCCTTCTCCGTAGATAGGATGATGGGGAGATATTTTTTGATTCTTTAGTGAGCAGGCAGCCCATTTTGATCACTCAAGAAGGATTTATTGCAGAATTTAGAGAGAAGGTTAGTTAAGGAGGGTAAAAAGTGTTACCTGGGGAACAAGACATTTTGTTCTAATCAAATATATTGCTACATATAAGTTTCTTATAATCACCTGCACTATTGATTTATGCAACAACAGTCGGTATTTAAGGATCTGAGTTACTAGGCCATATTGTGATGGAAAAATGACTGGCTATGATAGAAAAATATCAGAAGACACAGAGCATTGTGTTATAGTTTGTAGCAAATAGGGCTGTGTAGTCACATTCTGACCATTTATATGGCTCTGTGCCGGTTACTGGTGAAGAAATGGCATCAGAATGCAGTATGGGAAGAAGGCAAGTGTGATGCTCTGGGCAATGTTTGAGGAACATGACAAACAGTTCATAGAATTTACTTGCCCTCCAAATTCTCCAGATCTCAATCGGAAAGAAAATTAATGGGTTATGCTTGAAAAACATCTCTGATTTTTAGATTAAAGAATTTTTTTTACTAATGTCTTGCTGCCAGATACCAAAGGCCTCAATAAGTCAGACACATTTTGATGAGCCTAGGGGAACCTATGCAACAGTGTGTGTATATATATATATATATATATATATATATATATATATATATACAGTACAGACCAAAAGTTTGGACACCTTCTCATTCAAAGAGTTCTCTGTATTTTCATGACTATGAAAATTGTAGATTCATACCGAAGGCATCAAAACTATGAATTAACCCTTAGAGTACCAGCGCCGTACATGTAAGGCGCTGGTGTGGTGCGGGGACATGACGCCCGCTCGCCCGTGCAGCGGGCGTCATGGCCAGCAAGTCTCTGCTGTTTCTAACAGCAGAGACTTGCGGCTACTTACCGTCATCAGCGGCGTCTTGCTGGGCCTTTAGATGCCGTGATCACACGTGATTACGGCATCAGGACGCGTCTGAACCCGGAAGTGTACGCTTCTGCGTGGTGTACAGGCGCCCCGAGTGGCCAATCGGGGTGTCTGTACACCATATGAAAACTGTAATCCTCGCTGGTGAGGATTACAGTTTTCAAACTGCATTTCTTATTCTGGCCACTAGATGGCAGGCCAGTATAAGAAATGAGCAATTCTTGGATTTATCTCCATCTAGTAAATCCCTGATTGCTCATAAAGAAAAAAAAGCACAATATATTAGCTCATATATGAGATTTAAAATAATCACAAAAAATTTAAAAAAAATGTTAAAAAATATATAAAAAATAAAAAATATATAAAAGTTCAAATCACCCCCCTTTCCGTATAATTAAAAAATAAATACCTAAATAACAATAAATATTGACATCATGGGTATCACCGTGACCGAAAACGCCCGTACTTTTAAAATATAAAAAAAAATTCCAATACGGCGAATTGTGTGGTGGAAAAAAGCATCCAAATGGCGAATCGCTGTTTTTTGTCGCTTTTTTTTTTTCTAAAAAAAAAAAAAAATAAACAAAAAGTGATCAAAAAGTCATACACACCCCAGAATGGTATCAATAAAAACTTCAGATCGCCCCAGAAAAAATTAGCCCCCATACAGCTCTGTACACATAAATACAAAAAAGTTATAGGGGTCAAGATATGACAAAAAAGGCCAACTTTATAATTATTTTATCACTATGAAAACGCAGGAAAAACTATACATATTAGGTATCGCCGGATTCATACTGACCAATAGAATGAAAGTAACTGGTCAGTTTTAATAAACATCGAACGTTGTAAATAAGAAACCCGTAGAACTGTAGCGGAATAGCGTTTTTTTTTGCAATTTCACCCGATTTGGAATTTTTTTCCCGCTTCCCACTACACTATATGCAATATTAAATGGTGGCGTTGGAAAATACAACTTGTCCTGCAAAAAACAAGCCCTCATACAGCTATGTGAACAGAAAAATAAAACAGTTATGGCTGTTTGAAGGCAGGGAGCGGAAAAAGAAAATGCATAACCGAAAAAACCTCTGGTACTGAAAGGGTTAACACAAGTGGAATTATATGCTTAACAAAAACGTGTGAAACAACTGAAAATATGTCTTATATTCTAGGTTCTTCAAAGTAGCCACCTTTTGCTTTGATTACTGCTTTGCACACTCTTGGCATTCTCTTGATGAGCTTCAAGAGGTAGTCACCTGAAATGGTTTTCACTTCACAGGTGTGCCCTGTCAGGTTTAATAAGTGGGATTTCTTGCCTTATAAATGGGGTTAGGACCATGAGTTGTGTTGTGCAGAAGTCAGGTGGATACACAGCTGATAGTCCTACTGAATAGACGGTTAGAATTTGTATTATGGCAAGAAAAAAGCAGCTAAGTAAGCAAAAACGAGTGACCATCATTAATTTAAGAAATGAAGGTCAATCAGTCCAAAAAATTGGGAAAACTTTGAAAGTGTCCCCAAATGCAGTCGCAAAAACCGTCAAGCGCTACAAAGAAACTGGCTCACATGAGGACTGCCCCAGGAAAGGAAGACCAAGAGTCACCTCTGCTGCGGAGGATAAGTTCATCCGAGTCACCAGCCTCAGAAATCGTAGGTTAACAGCAGCTCAGATTAGAGACCAGGTCAATGCCACACAGAGTTATAGCAGCAGACACATCTCTACAACAACTGTTAAGAGGAGACTGTGTGCAGCAGGCCTTCATGGTAAAATAGCTGCTAGGAAACCACTGCTAAGGACAGGCAACAAGCAGAAGAGACTTGTTTGGGCTAAAGAACACAAGGAATGGACATTAGACCAGTGGAAATCTGTGCTTTGGTCTGATGAGTCCAAATTTGAGATCTTTTGTTCCAACCACCGTGTCTTTGTGTGACGCAGAAAAGGTGTACGGATGGACTCTACATGCCTGGTTCCCACCGTGAAGCATGGAGGAGGAGGTGTGGTGGTGTGGGGGTGCTTTGCTGGTGACACTGTTGGGGATTTATTCAAAATTGAAGGCATACTGAACCAGCATGGCTTCCGCAGCATCTTGCAGCGGCATGCTATTCCATCCGGTTTGCGTTTAGTTAGACCATCATTTATTTATCAACAGGACAATGACCCCAAACACACCTCCAGGCTGTGTAAGGGCTATTTGACCAAGAAGGAGAGTGATGGGGTGCTACGCCAGATGACCTGGCCTCCACAGTCACCAGACCTGAACCCAATCGAGATGGTTTGGGGTGAGTGAAGGCAAAAGGGCCAACAAGTGCTAAGCATCTCTGGGAACTCCTTCAAGACTGTTGGAATATCATTTCAGGTGACTACCTCTTGAAGCTCATCAAGAGAATGCCAAGAGTGTGCAAAGCAGTAATTAAAGCAAAAGGTGGCTACTTTGAAGAACCTAGAATATAAGACATATTTTCAGTTGTTTCACACTGTTAAGTATATAATTCCACATGTGTTAATTCATAGTTTTGATACCTTCAGTGTGAATCTACAATTTTTATAGTCTTGAAAATACAGAAAACTCTTTGAATGAGAAGGTGTGTCCAAACTTTTGGTCTGTACTGTATATATGTATATATATATATATATATATATATATATATATATATATATACACGCACAAACTATTGTATTACTGTATAATTGTATTTATTTAAGGATTCTACTTTTTTAGTAATAGAGCTCCAAATACAATACTCTGTTTCCCTTAACACAAAATGCTGTAAAAAAAATACATTTCTGGCTACTTACAGTCAACACTAGGGGGAACCATAAATGTATTGAAGACATATTTTCTTACTTCATTGAAAGTTGCACACATCCATATACTGTAATGTTTCCATGAAATTAGCAATAACTGAATATTTATTTCTAATTAGTCAATATGGCAATACAGGCAAGATAGTTAAGGATTCAAAATTAACCTTAAAGGGGTTGATCATCCTCAGGGGGCCTTTTAGTCAGACCCCCCTTCCCCACATGGCTGGATCTGTGGAGGGAAGTACAGTACAGTATACTTACCTGCTCCCGCTGCTGAGTTACGACTTCTTCGCTCCTGCTACAACCTTGTTTCCCAGCCATCACTAATCCAGAACTACCCCAGGCAAATATCAGATCCCCGTATAGGGTTTAAGGCATGGAAATCAAGGAATCTCTTAGACTTCACATGTCAGTAAATCAAATTGTGTTTCTGAACTGTTACCATAACAGATCAATAGGCCATTCATTATAGCCTATCTATTATACAAGATAAATTGAACAAAACTTACTTTTTCCATTGAGTAATTTCTCAACATTAGGCAGGTATCGTACAATATAAGAAATTAACCTAATTTACCAAGCAATTTGTATATTCTAGAAAGGTCAAGCACTAAAAAAAGGCTGCAAGCAGACCATTTTTGAAGCCTATAAGGTATTTGTCATTACCCTTCATAAGAGCACTTGTAAAGGAATAAAAATATGACAACTATCCCTCCTGTAATTGCAATCACTACAAGAGCACTGTAAAATATATTAATAATCAGTACAAGGAGGATTTTTTTATCCTTCCTTTTATAAGTATGTTTGCAATGCTGGAAATAGTTCTGACATTTGTAAAACAAATGTTCTCTGTGACCTGTCTTACCTACTTTCTACATTCAAGCACTTTATCAGAAAATGAACAAAGAATGCTACTAAAATTGCTACAAAGTGCAAAAGCCTAGAGGAGCCAATACTGGTAGCAACATAAGATCTACTATGTCAATATATGACAATAATTCAAAACAATACCTTTCAGTAAAATAAATGACTTGTGACAGGGAGTGCTAACGGACCTTCACATGTGGCATCTTTGTTGCAGAAGTTTCTGCAACTCAAAATTAGCTCCATGTATGTGAATTGTGTTGTTTCTACAGCAAGCACACATGGTGCAGTCCAGAAATATTGGCAGCAAATTTGCAGTATCAATAAATCTTTACCGTTTAGTATGTCATGCAATAGGTCATATGTAGAGATGAGCAACTTGAATCCCACAAAGTTGAATTCAATCCAAATTTCAGGATAATCTCAATTCCCCTTGAAGGCGAATTTCCTCGTGCTTCGTGTTAGCAAATCGATCTAACATGAAATAATGTAAAAAAAAAAAACAAAAAAAAATCAAACTTACCTCCTCCATTTACTCGCGACGGGCCTCCATCCGCCATCTTGATTGAAGATCTCGACCGAAATCCCATGCATGGTGACGTCACCATGTCGGCCGGTGTGATAACGTTACCTCGCGCCAAGCAAGGTTTCGCTCCAGATCTTCAAGCAAGATTGTGGCGGCCAGCCTGACGCGAGCAAATGGAGGTGGTAGGTTTGATTACACTTTTTTAATGCTAATTTTACACTGTTTTTACACTCAGATGCCGCAATCATGTATGAACATTGCATCTGAGGGGTACAATGATGGGGGGCAGCGCTATCGCAACTCTCTATCATAGCACTCGCTACTTACAAAAAATGTGCTTGGTGACAAAGCAAATTTTTTGTAAAATTTGGCTAATCAGTCGAATCGAACTTTTCAATAATTCGCTCATCTCTAGTCATATGTATTAATGTATTGCACACCAAAAATGGCTTAAAGTGACAAACTGTAATAATCATGTAACATACCATGGCTATTAATCATTTCATTCTGGTTCTTGAAAAGCAATTTTCCAAGGTGTTTTATATATAGTATAGGTCCTTACAACCACAGGAAATATCAACATGGCTATGTCACTGGGTTGTACAGAAGAATGTGTTATAATGGTGCTCCTTTTCCTGACATTATTTCCTGCTCTGCAGCTATTGCTTTTAGTTTCTTCAGCTTTTAATTAAATGAAGCGGTGTTGCAGTTCCTCTGCATAGAAAGTGGCCAAGACACACTGTGAAGAGGAAAATGGGAAGGGGCCTCAGCGCAGAATCAGTCATTTGACCTCAGGTTAGAACCCTAATGATCATAAAGTAATGGCATATATTTTATGAGCTGGGAATATTCCTTTAAAGGAAATGTGTCATCATCAAATGACCTATTGTTTAAATCACTGTTTTAAGTAAATTTTTGATTATGTCATTTTCAATTTTTCATGTGAATATCCATAAAGAAAAAACATAAGACTGCAGATTTCACACTGGCCACTAAGACTAGGTTCCACTTGTTTGGTCTGTACAGATCACGTTACTGCAGTTATCTGCTTATTTGACATTCTAATTCTGCCTGTAATGATATCACCTCTGTGTATAGATAAGACAAGATCCATCATTCACAATAGGTGATTGCCAGAGCTTATCTATTCTTTCCTTGTACAATGACTTCTGCACAGGTCACACAGCATGCTTAGAAAACTCTCCCATAGAAGTCAATACAGTCAGCTCCAGACCAGTTGGTCTACAGCTAATGTGTCTGCCATAAAACAAATTTGCTTACTTAACGTTGTTATGAACAGGTCATGTAAGATGTTAGCACCCATAATCATATTCAGGAAAAAAAAATAAAAAATCTGCAATCAGAAAATAAAAAAATTAGAAAAAAAAGGAGATGTGTTGCCATCACGTTTTTTTTTGTGTGTGTGATTAATTTCCTTTAAGTGCAAGCAGGTTTTTTTTTAATTATTTTAAAAATAGCATCTATTAGCTAAATCTGACATACAAAAACAAAGCACAACTAACATGCAAGTATTATTCCAATATGGTGAATGCAGCATGCTGAAGGTATCACTATGGCAACAGCAACTACCATTGTATTTCTGCATCCTAAGAACCAAATATTATATTTGCATGGAATTAAAGGGGAATTCCCATCTCACAAATGTAGTTTGTATAGTTAGATATAGCCATACCAATATTATTACTAATAGAATGTATTTATATAAAATGTACCGTTTAGATGATTTGCCTATTTGTATCTCCATTGTCCCACACACATCAGACAGGCCATTGCCCCTGGTTACGATCACCATGGCAATGTAGTAGTGGTGGCCGGCTTGCTCTTTTTTAAACCCGCTCTGAGGTAACTGCTGTATTGTGAACGCACATTCCATGAACATGCGTTCATGGAATTGTAGCATTTTTGTTTGCGATTCCAAAACGCAGAGAAAAGGATCCTGTTCCAAGATCAATTCATCTCTATGGAGCAGGATCTGTTCATAAAGTCTGCGTTTTGGACGGATCCTAACCATTGCGTTTTGGACTGGTAGCGTCCAAAATACAGATGTGAAAGTACCCTAAGATGTGTCTCCACTTGCAATGTGCATTCACAATACAGCAGTTACCTCAGAGTAGGTTTGAAAAGGAGCAAGCCGGCCACCACTACTACATGGCCACGTTGGCCGTAACTAGGGGCAACGACCTGACTGATGTGTGTGGGACAATGGATATACAAATAGACAAATCTTCTAAACGGTACTTATTATATAAACACATTCTATTAGTAATAATATTGGTATGGCTATATCTAACTATACAAACTACATTTGTGAGATGGGAATATCCCTTTAAGTAAAAATTATAAAACTATACAGTATTAAAGGGATTGTCCATCCTAGGGGTTAACAATCTCAACATTTCTATACTGTGCGTGAATAAAAAAACACTCATCTGTCCACGGGCACACTGCTGCTCCTATGTCCTGTTCCTGGTCACTTCCAGTCCTCATAAGACCAGGAAGTGGCTTGGACCCATGACTGCTGTGACCACTCACTGATCTCAGAGGTTACATCTGCTGGAACAGTATGTACCTGCTAGCGACCTGCAGGTGAAATGCCATGTGGTGACATTAAAGCTAGTAATTGGCCAGAAGTCATGTGGGAGCTAGAAGCAACTGGGAACAGGGTAGAAGCAAGGTGGCATGGTGGGATTGTGAACAGGATTTTTTTTTTAATGGGGTACAGTTAGAACCATGAGGGTTGTTGGCTCCTGGTCAGATAACCCCTGTGTTTACCAAAAGTTACATTTCTTTATGCATTGTGTATTTGTTACTGGTGATGTATAGGCAACAAGCAGTTAACACTGGCAGTGTTGGCCTAATTTCTAGGGTTATTGACTGTTCCACCCTCTGTCTAAAATGGGTCTTAGCTGATCAAAGCTAGAGTCAAGACCTACATGTTTGAACTCCTGTCAAGTAGGTACAAAAGGAAAGCTCATCCAGGAAACCATTCCTGAGACTAAAAGACTGCCATAGAATATAACTGAGAGACTAAGCCTAAGGGAAAGAGAACCGGCATTCACAGAAGGCTTAGAACTAGAGATGAGCGAATCATCCAAAATTCGCTTCGCTGAATGTTCGTCAAATTTTTCAAAAGATTAGAACTTCATACGAATCTATTCGGCCAAAGCTGCGTACAAATCACACGTTATTATGTGGTGTTTTGCGAACATTCACGCACTAATAACGAACATACAGTTGTTAAAGGTATGCAACTTATGTGAACACGTACGCATGAATGTATAAACTGCGTACGAATCCTCAGCATACTATTGTCTGGCGATTGCGTAATATGCAGGCACGCACGCTAGGCCGCGGAATTTTGCACAATGACATCCAAGCGATCCTCAGCATTTAGCTCTGGAGAGCTTAAATACATAATCTGGCTGATTGATTGGCAGGATTACGATGGCACACACCGACACCCGAACCAGCATAAAAAGGAGATCCGAGGCTTGCGCCCTCGTTTTGACACTGTGCGGACCCCAGGCCAGATCCAGCGGAAATGGTCCGATTTGAAGTTTAAGTGCCCAGAGCAGCTTACTGAGATCCAAGCAGCGATATGACTGGGTGAGTAACAAAATATTTGAAAAGTAAAAACATGTTAAAAAATAAATATCAGTGCTAATAATGAAAACCGTATAGAAGGACGATGTGGGCGTGCGTAGTGCGCTGCAGCAATTTTCTTTCATGCTAGGCCACACCTCTAACTCCACCAAAACAAGTGCCCATTCCCAGTAATTTGCCTTAGGCTACTTTCGCATATGTGGTGGTGATCCGGCAGGCTGTTCTGCAGTATTTGTCCTGCCAATTCACGGCGTCCCCCATTATTGTTAATGGGGCTGGCCGTTCTCCCGTTTGTGTCAGGCAAATGCACTAGTGTGAAAAAAAGTACCCTTAGATATATGCCCCTTCATAGTTAGCGTGTCCTCCTCCTACACACAGACTCAAAGATGTGCTCATGCTCCAGCTAATGTGAGTGGGCATGGGCGATATCAAAAGTATTCTCACATTATCGATATTAAGGAATGTATTGCAATAATGATATATATTGCGATAAATACCCATTTAGAAGAAAAAAAAGGATCTGGCCCTCCTCAGGCTCTCACTCATAATATCTTCTTAGTAGGATACAGTGTTAGTAGTAAAATCAGTCACCATAACAATTTTGTATGGATTTATGTTGCAGAGCAACGTCAACGACGTCACCGTCGAGGCTGGACGGCCCCTACAGTACCTTCAGCTTCTAGTAAGCGTAAACATATTTAATTTATTTTTAATCCAGGCTACGTGGGAGTGCAGCAGCAGTGATATAAGAGCACTAGTGGTTAGGAATGGGATCCAGCTCGAAACTATTCACATGTATCAACATCACAAGTTACAAGTGTTCATTAGAGTTGAATGTAATGCCATTATTTAATGATTTTTGTTAGCTGCTGAACCACAGAGGAGCCCCTCTCACCCTCCTCCACCACAACAGCGAGAGAGGACCCCACCTGCCCCTCCAACACCACCAGCCCAACTTCCAGAGGTAGAAGGTAGGTAAAATAAAAAGCTTAATGGGTGGACCTTCTGTCCTCAAAATATAAGCTAAATTTATGTTTTATTCTTTGTAGCTCCAACCGGCATGGAGTAGTTTTCCCCAGGACCATGGGAAGACCACTCAGTATGGGTGTCCAGTAAGTACAAACCCCAAACTGACCATGTGTGGCGTTCTTAGTGAGCAGTTCAAAACAAACAAACAAAAAAAAGCTACAGATACATGTCACTGGAAAACTCGTACCAGTAGATATACCAAATATATATGACATGCAATTGCTAAAGTAATCCAGGTGCTCTTTTGAAAGTTTCGAATATTTTTCGTGGAACAACCACCCCTTTAACACGATCATACTAATCATATTAATGTTTCCACCCCTACAGATATCCCTACGGACTTTGAGGTGGAGGCAGCCTTAGGCCGCTTAGACACCAGGCTCCATGCTGCCTCCCTGCTTATTCGCGGCCTGCAGCTGGAGCGCCGAGAGCTGCAGGCGGTGATGGCCAGACGTCATGAAAGGCTGGTGTAACCTTTTTATTTCTTTATTTATTGTTTATTATTTAGTTATTGTTGAAAGTTGTTATTTATTTTACAAAAATTATTCTTCTGAAACCTGTGTAGTATCGTATTTTTCGCTCTATAAGACACACCGGCCCATAAGACGCACCTAGGTTTTACAGGAGGACAATAAGAAAAAAATATTTTTCATTAGATCTCAGGTCAGACCAACCATCAGACTCCCAATGTTAATCAGACCTCAGCTCACAGCCCCAATCAGGCCCCCAATGTTAATAAGACCCCAATAAGACCTCAAATGACACCCCCAATCAGACCTCAGATCAGACCCCAATGTGAATGACCCCCAATCAGATCTTATACAAGAGCCCCATGCCTCTCATCAGTGCCTATTTTCTCTCATGTCAGTCCCCATTTGCTCTCAGGTCAGTCCCCATTTGCTCTCATGTCAGTCCCCATGCCTCTAATGTCAGCCCCCATATCATTTATCTGCCCTCATGCCATTTTTCAGCCCCATTCCATGTATTTGCCCCCATGCCTCTGTCAGCCCCATGCCATGTATTTGCCCCATGCCTCTATCAGCCCACATGCCATGTATTTGCCCTAATAAACAGATAAATCGCTGCACTCAATTTAATGATGCAATTTAAGTTTATTACAAGTTTGACATCAATGATTCTGATCCATTAGTAAATATAATGGTAGTCGCTTTAAATAATTAGCCGGACGTTGCGGTCCAGATGGACCTTCCTCAGCGGCGTAATCTATAGGTAAGTACAACATGCACAGTAAATCATCAGAACCAGTATCAATGGTCGAACATCAATGCAGTGTAAACAAATATCAAGAAAACAAAATAATAGAAAACTTTAAAAATACCAAAAAGGCAGTATAAATAAATAAATAAATAAATAAATAAATAAACGTAGACTATCACCAATACCTTCTGAAATATAAGTATAATGGCTCAGTGACTCCATAAATCATAATGAATTGCAGGAAAATATATATGCAGACATACAGTCAATAAAGTGTCCCTAATAAGGTTAACGGAGGGAAAGGTAAATTAGATAAGAGCGAGAAAGTCGTAAAGACAGAGGATTTGAGAATCAAGACCAACCTAAGGGTAAAGGAGTGTGCTGGTAATATAGATCGCGTTGGTGTATGCTATGGCGTCTGCCTATATGTAGTACGCATGTCTAGAGGGCTGAACTATGAGGAATGATGAGGGAAAAGATGAGAAATGAGAGGGGAAAGGGAAAAGGGAAAAATAAAAAAAGAGAAAAAAATAGAAAAATAGAAAAAATAGAAAAAATAAACGAGAATAAACTAAAAAATGAAAATAAAAATAAAAGTAAAAATAAAAATAAATTAAGCAAAGCATAAGTCTACAATCCGTTTGGGACATACATTTTTACCGGTACCATTTCATTTCGCCAAAGCCAAGCACCAGGCATCGCAACTGCGATTCCAGGTGGTGGAACAAGTGGCACAACCCCGACGTGGTGGCAACAGAATTCTACTATTACGACAACGAGAGTCTTATTGGATCCACAAATTAGGGACACTGACACCGCAAGGACTAAACAGAGAATGTGATTTCTTTATTAATGTATGAGTTAGTAACAATTTTTTCCTTTTTTTCACAGACTCATTGAATCTATTCTCGAGACGTCAGGGTGAGATCTGATCCCCTTCCCTTCCTTCTCTTCCCCTTCTGCCTCCACCATACCCCGCCCTCTTTTCTCTTTCTTTATTTTTATTCTTATTTTTATTTTTATTTTATTTTTATTTTATTTCTATTTTTATTTTATTTTATTTTAATTTATTTTTATTTGTACTTTTATTTTCATTTTTTAGTTTATTCTCATTTATTTTTTCTATTTTTTCTATTTTTCTATTAGTTTCTCTTTTTTCATTTTTCACTATTTCTTCATTTCCTGCTTTTTCCCTTCTTCTCTTTTCCCTTTCCCTCTCATTCCTCATCTTTTCCTTCTTCTTTCCCATACCCATAACGTCAAACACAAGTTATACACTTCATCCGTAAGGCCCATTCCTATACACATCAGATCCGATAGTACATTTTACTGCAGCACTAGCGCTCGCTTTCTCCGCGTCAGCCTGTTACTTGGGCGACGCGCGCACGTGACATGGGTCACGTGACTATGCGCCGACGTCACATCCACGATCTGGTATAGTCCAGCCCTCTAGACATACGTACTACATATAGGCAGACGCCATAGCATACACCAACGCGATCCATATTACCAGCACACTCCTTTACCCTTATCAGGTTGGTCTTGATTCTCAAATCCTCTGTCTTTACGACTTTCTCGCTCTTGTCTAATTTACCTTTCCCTCCATTAACCTTATTAGGGACACTTTATTGACTGTATGTCTGCATATATATTTTCCTGCAATTCATTATGATTTATGGAGCCACTGAGCCATTATACTTATATTTCAGAAGGTATTGGTGATAGTCTACGTTTATTTTTTTATACTGCCTTTTTGGTATTTTTAAAGTTTTCTATTATTTTGTTTTCTTGATATTTGTTTACACTGCATTGATGTTCGACCATTGATACTGGTTCTGATGATTTACTGTGCATGTTGTACTTACCATTATACTACTACCATTACCATTATACCACTACCATTATACTTACTAATGGATCAGAATGATTGATGTCAAACTTGTAATAAACTTAAATTGCATCATTAAATTGAGTGCAGCGATTTATCTGTTTACTGGACACTGTGACCTCGTAGTCACGTTTCGCTGGCACCGATATCTCTTTGAGAGTGCAGGCCCCAATTATATTCAACTATAATGTATTTGCCCTAATGCCTCTTATTTTAGCCCCAGCCTCACAGCATATAAAATAAAAAAGCCACTTACCTCTCCTGCTCCGGACGCCACCGCTCTTCTCCTCCAGCGCAATCCTCTTCTTCCTGCTGTCAGCAGTGCTGTGACCTGGTGCGCACAGCGTGAGGTCACAGAGCGCCCTAACGCTGTGCACAGCCCTGCACAGCCAACAGCCGAGCGGAGGACCAAAAAGCGGTGAGTACAGAGTCATCACCGCTTCCTTGTCCTCCGCTGCCAATGAGCGATTCATCTGGAGGATGACGATGACACTTTGAGGGACACTGAAATGTCTCAGAGAGAGGCTGAGATGGAAAGAACTGGCTCCTTGGGCACGCTTGAGAATGGGATTTTTTTTTTTATACAGGGTGGGCCATTTATATGGATACACCTAAATAAAATGGGAATGGTTGGTGATATTAACTTCCTGATTGTGGCACATTAGTATATGGGAGGGGGGAAACTTTTCAAGATGGGTGGTGACCATGGTGGCCATTTTGATGTCGGTCATTTTGGATCTAACTTTAGTTTTTTCAATGGGAAGAGGGTCATGTGACACATCAAACTTATTGAAAATTTCACAAGAAAAACAATGGTGTGCTTGGTTTTAACGTAACTTCATTCTTTCATAAGTCATTTGCAAGTTTCTGACTACTTATAAAATGTGTTCAAAGTGCTGCCTATTGTGTTGAATTGTTAATGGAACCCTCTGCTCCCGCTCTTCACACACAACACCTGATAGCAACACCTCAGAAGAAATGCTAGCACAGGCTTCCAGTATCCATAGTTTCAGGTGCTGCACATCTCGTATCTTCACAGCATAGACAATTGCCTTCAGATGACCCCAAAGATAAAAGTCTAAGGGGTCAGATCGGGAGACCTTAGGGGCCATTCAACTGGCCCACGACGACCAATTCACTTTCAGGAAACTGTTCATCTAGGAATGCTCGGACCTGACACCCATATTGTGGTGGTGCACCATCTTGCTGGAAAAACTCAGGGAACGTGCCAGCTTCAGTGCATAAAGAGGGAAACACATCATCATGTAGCAGTTGAATGGCCCCCAAGGTCTCCAGATCTGACCCCCTTAGACTTTTATCTTTGGGGTCATCTGAAGGCAATTGTCTATGCTGTGAAGATACGAGATGTGCAGCACCTTAAAATACGGATACTGGATGCCTATGCTAGCATTTCTTCTGCGGTGTTGCTATCAGTGTGTGAAGAGTGGGAGAAGAGGGTTGCATTGACAATCCAACACAATGGGCAGCCCTTTGAACACATTTTATAAGTGGTCAAAAACTTGTAAATAACTCATGAAAGAATAAAGTTACATTAAAACCAAGCACACCATAGTTTTTCTTGTGAAATTTTCAATAAGTTTGATGTGTCACATGACCTTCTTCCCATTGAAAAAACGAAAGTTGGATCGAAAATGGCCGACTTCAAAATGGACACCATGGTCACCACCCATCTTGAAAAGTTTCCCCCCTCTTATATACTAATGTGCCTCCAATATCACCAACCATTCCCATTTTATTTAGGTGTATCCATATAAATGGCCCAACCTGTACTATCCCAGGGGTCAGCAACCTTTGGCACTCCATCTGTTGTGAAACTGAAATTCGCGGCATGCTTCATTCATTTCTATGGGAGTTCTGAGAACAGCAGTGTAAGTATGGATGCTAGAAGTTGTAGTTTCACTACATCTGGAGTGCCGAAGGTTGCCTACCCCTGTACTATGCAATAAGCAAGGTGGACGATATGCATCCCATGAAGGAATGGGGCCGAAATCGAGTTGCCTCATCCTTTTTCTTCATGGGTAGTATGAACTTGCACACGATTCCCTCTTCACATATTCCTTTTCAGTACCAAATTAGGAAAGGGGAAGCAGCCTGAAGGCTAGTAGTCCAGTTTCCTGTTCTAGAGATGGATAGGAGAATTAACAAGATGATGCCTGGACCCTGACCAATCATAAGAATGGAAGTCCTGTGTCGTAATTAATGGAACGGTGGTCAGACATCTGCGCCTCCTTTCCATTCATCTCTATGGCACCACCACCAGAGATAGTTGATCACTGCATTTTGCTATGCCCAGCAGTAAAGAAGAGTTTTGGGAAATTCGATTTGGGTGCTTCACGGAATTTAAAAAAAAAAATTGCTTCGCGACAACGCTATTTTTTTGTAAGTAGCAGGTAAGTAGCAGCTGCCTCCAACTTGCTTTAAGATCTGGAGTCAAATCTTGCGCAGCCCGAGACTACGTTGTCACACCAGCCAACGTGGCGACATCATACGTCACCACACCACACACAGCATCTTCAATCAAGATGGCATTGGGCGGCCCATCGCGAGTAAATGGAGGCGGTAAGTATGATTTTTTATTTTTTTTACACTATTTCAGGTTAAATGGTGAATCAAATTTATCCTGAAATCCAAATTGAATTCCACTTCATGGGATTTCATTTGCTCATCTCTATCCAGAAACCATCCAGAGAATGAACAAAGCCACAACACACATTCTAGTTGCCTCTCCATTCATTTAGGAGGGACATGAAACCTCAGTGGTAAATCTTAGGAAAACCCTTTAAACCTCAAGGAAATTCAAGGTACTGTACTGTGTAAGCAAGGTGAGTAAATAGGAGGCCAGAATCAGAGGAGGTCAAAGAGAATGTTAAGCTTCTGAGCAAAACTGGTAATTGGGCTCCGCTTTTCAACAGCCAATTGACAAGGCATGAAATTCTCATTGTCGATCACCATACTTGTTGATTTCTATCAAAACCATAGCCAATCTCTTTCTTTATAAAGATGGTGACACCACCCTTGATCAATATAATCACAAATTATATTTCTTCCCAAGGCTTAAATCACTGGTACAGTACAGAATCCATTACATTCTCAATGTATTGTTGAAAATGTCTCCAATGATTAGTTTTCAATTAAATAAACTGACTGTACACATTTCATTAGTTTGATAGTATGACAAGTGCTATAACGGCAATGATAGCTGCTTCTTGCTCAATGAGGACTTCATTCCATAAGAAGCATACTCCTGTTCCAGGAAAGTGAACAGTCAGCCAGCATAGGGATTGCTATACTGTATTTTCTCAAAGTGAAAAGACCTAAAGAAAATCATGAAGTAGTGTAGATCTAAAACTGACGGCCTGGAAAATCCCTGCTGAGCTCACCTCATCTTTCTACTGTAATTCACTTCCAAGTGCAGGCGGAAGAAACGGCTGAATTTTACATTCAAGGATATCATGATACACGGCATATCATATACCCAACACTAAGTACTTAATAGTTATGTCACATAGTATATTTGCCAAGCTATTGCCACACAAATAATGATGTAATAAAGTTATTATGGAAGATGTGACTCGTGAGCTCGCAGCACGTAACTGGAGCCCTGCTGTAAGGCAGAAGCTCTTGACTGGGAAAACCACTTTGAATTACACTGCTAATTGTACTTGAAAGAAGGGGACATTAACATAAAACATTAAAGCCACTAGTTCCCATTCTAGAAATAAGGCATTGCTAAAGTATTTATACTGTGCTGATTATGTGTCTTTTATGTTTCCAGATCATCTCCAAATCTTTCTAAACCAAATAGGATGTATGCAGGCTGAGATTATGGCTACTTTCACACCAGCACCATGGATCAGCAAAACCGCTTCCGTCATAATGATACAACCGTCTGCATCTGTTATGAATGGATCGGGTTGCATTATCTTTAACACAGCCAAGACGGATCTGTCATAAACAATGGGGAACAGATCCATTTTTTTGTGTCAAAGAAAACGGATCCGTCTGCATTGACTTACATTGTGATCCGCCTTGCTCCGCATCCCAGGCCGCATTCAGAAACACTGCTTTCTGCGCTTTTGTGTGCATCATGGGAACGCAATGCACTCCGTTCCCTTCAGTTCAGTTTTGTCCCCATTGACAATGAATGGGGACAAAACTGAAGTGTTTTCCTCCTCTATTGAGACCATATGACGGATCTCAATAGCGGAAAGGGAAAACGCTGGTGTGAAAGTAGCCTTAAAGAGGACCTGTCACCTCTCTTGACATGGCTGTTTTTGTGATGACAATTCTGCAGCATCTATTCTTATGCTAGATTATGCCATTTCATTACTATTCCAGCTATACGTTACAAATGGATTACTAGCAGTTTGTAATGAAGGTCCAGATGGGTGCTACCAGTTAGAGGTGTGCCCCTGTACTATTCAATCAGTGTTGTCAGGGTCAGATTAGGCTGCTTTCACACTTGTGTTGTTGTTTCCGGTATTGAGTTTCGGCAGATGATCTCAATACCGGAAAAAAAAAATTCTATTTAGTCCTTATGCATTTTGAATGGAAAGAGATCCATTCATGCATCAAGATGTCTTCCATTCTGGCAGCATTCCGTTATGTGACAAGAAATAATACTGCTGCAAGCTGTACTTTTGTGTCCAGTCATAAAAACTGATCTGACACTGAAAACAATGTAAATCAATGGTGATGGATCTGTTTTTTATGAATGGTCCTAAAAAAAACTGATAAACTTTCAACAGTCTAGAGCAGGGATGGCCAAGCTGAGGCTCTGCATCTTTTGCAAAACTACAACTCCCAGCATGCCCAAACTGCCTACAGCAGGGCATGGTGCGAGTTGTAGTTTTAAAACAACAGGCAAGCCACAGGTTGGCCATGCCTGGTCTAGGGATGTGACCTCCTACAAGGATAAGGTTATCCCACCATAAAATCTTACACAGTAATGCAACCTATGGAATAAAATAAAAAATAGCAACACATGCAATAATTTAGCTATTATATGAATCATAGCTTTAGTAAATTATAATTTTTTTAAATATAAGTCTGCATTTTGAGTTTAGGTTTAAGAATGAGCCATTAGTTGTGATAAAATAAAAAAAATAATCTATAATCTCTAGTTTAATCTAGAGCATTTAAAAAAAATGTAATCACAATTCATCTCTCTTGGCTTATTTTTTTAATACCTTTTAAAACCTTAAAACATGTTTACATCTTAAACATTGAGGCAGTATTCTCACTTGATCTAACAGGAACCCATATTTTCATACCCTTTTTGGATTTACTGAATTAGAAAAGTTAAAGGGGCTGACTCACAAAAAATATTCTACATTTTTCAAACCAGCACCTGGATCTGAATATGTTTGTAATTACATATAATTAAACATTTATCATACCCACTGAGCTATTTGACAAATTGTCTCTGTATACTCATGCACTGTTTGTTCTTTTCCTCATTTCCCTGACCACCTCAGTAACATTCCTAAGGTGGACGCACATGCTCACTTCCATCCTTCCAGCCACTGAGAAAGGACACTCCCTTTGAGCTACCAGCTTGAAATAAAGATAAGGAGCAACTGGAACAATGAATAGGGAGTTCTCTGGGTCCATGTGATGTACAGGGTTGGTTCTAGTTTTTTTTTTTTTTAGAAAGTTATTGTTGTGCGCTATATTATGCATAATGTTCATTTTTTTAACTTATTCATGGGATAACCCTTTTAAATCCACACATTTGTTCTCTTCTAGCCTGTGTCCTCCAGAAACTACACAGTTCTCCAAGTTTTATGAATGTCACTGACACAACTTTTATTACTGCCTTGTTTGATATTTATAGAAAAGTAAGTGCTTCTTTCTTCTACCAATAACTTGGTGCCAGCATTTGATTAACAGTATGCCCTTAAAATCAATTCCTGTGAAAGGCAGGGCACGACAGAGAGCCGACTTTCTGTTAAAACTGAATGAGAAGACTCAAGCAAAGTTGATTCATTCCTCGGCTGACAAGAAGGTTGAAATGAGATGATGCTCAGTTAATACAAAGTCCACTTTTAATTAATTATGTTGTAAATTGCCAATGAATTTCATGGCAAAAGATAACGAAATAGCAGGGAAGCCACTTAACATAACAGCTAAATTTGCATATTTAAATAGGAATACTTGGATGTAGCCCTTGAGCTTTACAGCATTGTAAGATGCTCTCTGGTAAGCCTATTCACCCCAATAACTTATAGAATCCTGCTGCGTGTAGCTCTTTAATTAAGATAGGTGCTAATTAGTATTGCTCCATCAATGGCCATTTCAGATCTAAGAGGCACACATAAGGAATTACAAAGCTGTCAACATTTCACCCTATTGTAACCACCAAGAGAGATAATATCAAAGCTTCCATTAAAGATATTGGCCCACAAAAAAAACATTTAGTCTCATTGATCCATCTTGTGACCCCCACCAACCACAAGAAGCTCACAAGTAGCAATAGTCACACATGGTGACTACCAGTCCATTCATTGTCCATGGCAGTGGTGGCAAATTTATAGCCCTCTCTGTGGACACCCACACCCTGGAAAAAGTCTAAGGCACCCCAAAATACCTTAGACTTTTCCTGACATTTGTCAGCGCAGGGCACACTATGAACAACTCAGGCAGCACTTGAATGCAGGCAGTCTATTATAGCTAAATGATAAAGTACATGGAAGATATACTATATTGGACTGTCGTATTCAGGTTAAATTTCCGTGTTGGCACTTTGCGATAAATAAATGGGTTGTAGGGTTGCAGTTTGCGAACTCGGTCTCTAAAAGGTTCACCATCACTGGTCTAGTTTAAATCATTTTTTTCAATAACTTTGAACATACAGCCAATGTCATTAATAACTATCTTAATTGTAAAGAAGAACAAGGAGTCCTGGAAGTGATATGTCCCCCTCTGACCCTCGATCTTAACATCATTGCCTGGGATTGCCTGAAGAGAGAGAAGGATATACAGTATGAGCAAGATCTCCAAGATGATTGGACCATCCTACCTGCCAAGTTCATTCAAAAACTTTGTGCAAGTGTACCTAGAAGACCTGATGCTGTTTTGAAGGCAAAGGGTGGTCGTATCAGATATTAATTGGATTTACATTTCTCCTTTGTTTAGTCACTTTGCATTTTGTTAAATGATAAAAACAAACTATTAACACCTCTATTTTTTAAAGCATTTATTCTTTACAGCATCTAAAAGTTTTGCACGGTACTGTATGTCAGTTTCATAGACACTGAATGAACCGGTAGTGTGCATCTCTCCTCTGAAATGGGAGACATAGAAATCTCATTCTCATGAACAGTTGGGGGTTCCAAATTCCAACCTAACCTGTGGATAAGTGATAAAGCTTTCTTGTGGGCGAACCCTTTGAATTGTATCAGCAATGTTTAAATTTTAAAAAAGTTTTCAGATTGATTGTTTTATTATCTTTGGTATCATACATTATGTTACACTTTCAATAGAACAGTCAAACTATGTCAGACCTAAGCACAACTCCCTTGCCTCGAAAATCTGCAAATGCTATCGTATATTTAAAATAATATCAGGGTATGTGGCTCATACAAAGATTATAGTTTTAAATTAGAAATCCTTGACTACCAAATTCAGAAATAAAACTTGCAACAATAGATTTCCATCATAATGTATTTGCAACCCACTATTAGTAATAAGGCATGCTCTGCTGGCATTCGCACATTGTGTATGTTCCTGTATATGCACTAATAGCTTGGACATGTCACCTAACTTAAACCTGTATATTTAACACCATGTCTGAGTTGTAGGGTCCAGCACATGAAAGGACAAAAGTAAAACTCAGTTTATTTAAAACTATGTTAAAAAACTGAGTGTACAACCTTTAAAAGAGATGATTATACATTGCAGACCATCACTTTGGTCTTTAATCATAGCACCCCCCCACACAAGAAAATCAATTTCCATACCATGCATTATTTAAAGGAATTTTTCAGATAGAATACTTGATGAAAAATGGGAGTTTGATCCCCTTCAAATCTCCATTGAAGGGGTTCTCTTTACCAGTGGGTTCACAATGATTAGGAGTTTGTATAGAGCGACACTCTATACAAATCTAAAGGAATTTCAAGAAGAGCAAGATGAGCTCTAATGATTCTGCCTTAATATACGGCGTAATTCTTAGCAAGCTGTGAGAAGGTTGAAGTGCTCACAGAAGCGAGTGTGCCTTCTCAAACAGCTGATTGGTGGGGGTCCTGGCTGTAGATGACCAAAGTTGTGAAAAATCTGATTAGCCAGCTTTGCCGAAGTTCCCCGAGAAATCATGTATACCCAGCCGACTCTGCCTTATGGTACAGCCATACAAAGCGGCCATGCTGCAGGCGGGTTGCTGCAATGCTGCATTGAAGAACCATGTGGCCACACATGGGATTCAGCCAGTTCCCTCCAGTTCTCCAGATCCAGTTGTTAAAATTACAACTGGATCGGAGAACCGTGTTAACCGGCTGAGTCCCGCCACCAGTGCCCTTGTGGTGGCAGAGCAGCTGGAGATGTTCACTTCCATTGCTTAACGCACCACTGATAGTTTAGCTCCTTAGTTGGGTGGTATGTGTGTGTAGTGAATATACATTGTATTTATGTATGTGTACCATGTATATGGTGTATTTATGTGTATGTGTGTTGCATATATATTTGGTGTATGTATATAAGTAAAAGTGTTGTGACGCAGCGTGTACACCGTTGAGTAGGGATGAAATGAGTATGTTTTTGTTTTTTTATTTTAAACCCTGAAGGCCCTTTATGTCTTGTTAATAGTGTGGCCATTTTTAACCCTTTCTACCCCGGAGGTTTTTTCGGTTTTGTGTTTTCATTTTGCGCTCCCTGCCTTGATACAGCCATAACTTTTTTATTTTTCTGTTCACATAGCTGTATGAGGGCTTGTTTTTTGCGGGGCAAGTTGTACTTTCAAATGCCACCATTTAATATTGCATAGGATGTAGTGGGAAGCGGGGAAAAAATTCCAAATCTGGTGAAATTGCAAAAAAAGCACAATTCCGCTAGTTTTCCTAGTTTTTTATTAACGGCATTCATTAAAACTGACCAGTTACTTTCATTCTACTGGTCAGTACGAATCCGGCGATACCTAATATGTATAGTTTTTCTTGTGTTTTGATAGTGATAAAATAATTATAAAGTTGGATTTTTTTTTTTGGTCGTCATATCTGGACCCCTATAACTTTTTGGTATTTATGTGTACGGAGCTGTATGGGGGCTAATTTTTTGCGGGGCGATCTGAAATTTTTATTGATACCATTCTGGGGTGCATATGACTTTTTGATTGCTTTTTATTTAATTTTTTTAGAAAAAAAACCTACAAAAAACAGCGAATCGCCATTTTGACGCTTTTTTCCGCCACACAATTCACCGTGTTGGAATTTTTTTAATATTTTAAAAGTATAGGCGTTTTTGGTCACGGTGATACCCATGTTGTCTATATTTATTTTTATTTAGGTATTTATTTTTTCATTATACGGAAAGGGGGGGTGATTTAAACTTTTATATTTTTTTATTTTTTATATATTTTTTAAATTTTTTTAAATTTTTTGGGATTATTTTAAAGCTCCAATATGAGCTAATATATTGTGTTTTTTTTTTCTTTATGAACAATCAGGGATTTACTAGATGGAGATACATCCAAGAATTGTTCATTTCTTATCCTAGCCTGCCATCTAGTGGCCAGAATAAGAATTGCAGTTTGAAAACTGTAATCCTCACCAGCGAGGATTACAGTTTTCATATGGTGTACAGACACCCCGATTGGCCACTCGGGGCATCTGTACACCACCCGGAAGCATACGCTTCTGGGTTCAGACGCATCCTGATGCCGTGATCACGTGTGATCACGGCATCAGAAGACCCAGGAAGATGCCGCCGATGGTGGTAAGTAGCGGCAGGTCTCTGCTGTTAGAAACAGCAGAGACTTGCCGGCCATGACGCCCGCCGCATGGGCGAGCGGGCGTCATGTCCCCGCACCGCCCCAGCACCGTACATGTACAGCGCTGGTCGGGAAGGGGTTAATGGCCAATGGAGGGGTTCACTTCTGTCCAAATGGCTAAATGGTAAAAAAAAAAAAAAAAAACAGGCCTATTTATTTGAATGGGGTCCATCTGGCTGTGAAAACGGCCAAAAATAGGATGTCCTATTTTTTTTTGTCCGATATTCACTGGTCGTTAACGAAATGGCCATGTCAGACTTTAAAGGGATTCTCAGGGAATTAAGAAAATGAAAATACTTAAAGGGAGTCATTTACCTGTTTTTCATCTATATAACTAACAGCAGTGCCCCACAGAAGATTGCAGACACATCCTAGACATACCTTTGTGCACTGTGTGTCTGTATTACATGTCCAGAAAAAGCACTTTTATTCTGCTGGAACAGAATAACAGCTCCCAAGTGTCCGGCTGAAAGTGAAAGTAAAAACAGCTTTCTCTCCTGACTCGAATTCTAACATCTAGCTCTTCTGATATAATAGATATAATGCTGTGATTTTGGTATCATTTGAAAGCTTGGAATTTACCAATCCCAAGATTGAAAGACTGAAAGGTAAAAAGACTCCCTTTAAATATTACTTTAAAATAAATATATTCACAAATACAATTCATTATTTATAATGGCTTGTTTTGTCTATGGAGCAATCATTAGGAGAAATAAAATGGCCGCCATCCTATTAGTGTACACAAAACCTGTCCTAATCACACAGCAGGACAAGTTACTTCAGAGCAGTGAGCTAAAGAGCTGGCCCATCCTCCTTTCTGCTCTTCTTGTCAGGGATTACCACAGCCCCACATTACCATTACCTCCATTACCACAGCCCCATATTACCAATCTGTCCTGTCCATCCTCTCTGTATTAAATTCCACAGAAACACGGCTAAAGTTCTTATCAGCTATATTTAGGATCATAATCCCTGACAAGTGTTGTTGTAAGATAACTTGTCCTCCTGTGTGATTAGGACAGATTTTGTGTGTACTAATAGGACGTCAGCCATTTTATTTGCCCTGATAAATGCTCCCCAGACAAAATGAGCCATTATAACTAATGAAAGGTATTTGGGAATATATTTATTATAAAGTAATATTTAAGTATTTTCATTTTCTTAATTCCGGTTTACCCCTTTAATTAGTTTGGAAAATGGCCATGATATAACTGTTACAAAAACGGCCAACACATAGCTGTTTTTCACTGTTGTGTGAATGTAGCCTTATTATGTTTGCATGATAAATACACTAATAAAATATCATTTCGGAGTATATATCACTTTTTTATTCTGCTTTTTGGGAAAAAGCATCAACAAAAAATGGCAATTCGGGATTTTTTTTACATTGTTCACTATACAGTATAATTTCACATTACCTTTATTATGCAGGTCAGTGGAATTTTACAGTGATATCAAACTTATTTTTTGGTTTAGCATTTCAACTGAATGTCTGCCAGAAGAGATAAGAGATCTTGAAAGACATTAAAAATTGACAAATAAAATACTGTAGAGATGTAGCAATCCTCATCTTGATTCTTACAAGTTAAGCAAACAATGGCAAGGAATTTTTAACTGATGTCTTCAATGGCTGTCAATGGATTTTGTGCAGCAATATCACACTCAACTTTGGAACTGTTCGTAAAAATTGTATAACTTGAATCTTGAAACTGTTAGCAATAATATACATCTTTTCTCCAAGCCAAAATACACCAAAAATGTATATATACCGTATATCCTATCTTCAGTTGCAAAAATTTAAGTGGAATCAACATACTCCACTCTCCATTTCACAATGGCTACAAAAAATAGATCATATTTAGAATATAGACTAGAGGTTGTCCTGGCATTCACCCTCACTCCCTTTTTTCAAAAGATCTGGAAACCCTGGAGTCCACTGCTGGTCCACTGCTTGAATTTGCCTGAATGTACTCAGATAGCCCAGCATCCCCACTATAAATGATCAGTTAATTAAATACACTCTTATGATATCTGTCATCCCCATTTCCCACCTATTGGTTTACTTTGCAGTCTTTTTGCTGTAAAACAGCTTGATCTTTTTCCTATTCCATAACATTGTGTACATTAGCAGAGTCTATATTTGGTAACTCATATAATTTATTGACACATCATGCATCTTTTATGGGTCTTTATTTATTTTGGTTCTATAAAAACTTAATAAAAAGATAATGTAAAAGAAAAAAGAATGATTTTTTTTGCCTTAAATATAAAAACCTTTGCTGAGACCATCATACCCTCTGAAGTGTAGTTTTGATATAGCAACAATTTTCATCTAACTATAGTTTGGCTCTATAAACTATACAGCTGTTCAGGATTGTATACGTGTGTTTTTCTCAAAAGTTTAAAAGGAGGCTAAAATCAACGAGAGCTTGGCTGACTCACCTATGTGTCTGGTCTACTGAACCTTCAATGGAACGAATGAGTTGCTTATAAGAATGAGTTGCTGCTAAATCTATGGATGACTACCTACCCTAGGGAAAGAATATAAACTAAAGAGCATATATTACACTTTGCTACTGTCTGTCATGTATTGTTTTAAGTTGTGCTATTCCCTGGGGCACAGTCTGCAGACTTTGACTATTGTATATGTAATACTATACCTTCTTTACTATATAATACTATACATTGGCTGCATGCTTCCAGGTATTTTTTATGTGTTTATTCCTACAGCAGATTACTACAATAAAGATTTATACAACATAAAATATACATAAATAAAAGATGCTTACTAACACAAACCTTAAGGAAACCTTATGCTTTGTAAATGCCGTGCATGTTAAAGAGCAGGAGGAGCTGAGCAGAATGAGTTATAGTTTTGTGGGGAAAGATTCAGCAAAATTTGTATATAATATATTCATTATAATTAGAGATGAGCGAATCGAATCCCACAAAGTGGAATTCGATCCGAATTTCAGGATAAATTCGATTCACCTAGAAGCCGAATTTCCTTGTGCTTCGTGTCAGCAAATCGATTTATCCTGAAATAGTGTAAAAAACAAAAAAATCCATACTTACCTCCTCCATTTGCTTGCGACAGGCCGCCAGCCGCCATCTTGAATGAAGATCCCGGGAGAAATCCCGCGCGTAGTGATCTTCAAGCAAGATGGCGGCGGCCGGCCCGTCGCGAGCAAATGGAGGAGGTAAGTTTGATTTAATGTATTTTTAATGTTTATTTTACACTCAGAAGCCGCGATCATGTATGAACGCTGCTTCTGAGGGGTACAATGACGGTGGCGGCGCTATCGCAGCTTCCTGTCATTGCACCCACTACTTACAAAAAAATGCGCTTCGTGGCGAAGTAATTTGTCACAAAGCAAATTTTTTTGTAAAATTCGGCGAATCAGCCGAATCGAACTTTCAAGAAATTTGCTCATCCCTAATTATAATCTATGCTCTTTATATAATTAAGGGTTCAGTGGGTGGTATTCCCTCTTTCGGTGTGCACAAATAGATAGCTGTCAATCACTGATTAGGACCACCCACTGGACTCCTAAGCTAGAATAAGCAGATACTCAAATTAATAAATTGCAAGTTATAGTGAGTTTAAGACATTTAGCAAATTTTATGATTTCTCTTTTCTACACTGCTGAAATATTTCCTTAATAAATCACACTAATTAGGACAAATTGCTGACTTAATATCGGCATACTAAATATGGAATTAGTATAGTCATCATATTTTATGTCTCTATATGGTTGTATATACAGGTTGAGTTTCTATATCATACAGATAAAATTTAACTCTTTACAAGTTGTTAATTGTCCGCTTTTGCAATGATTGTTAATTGCTGTAATGTATCTAAAATAAAAATAAAAAGCAACTTTCCAACTTGTGTCAATTAAAAATATCCTACTATTTTGTGTCTTCAGCTCCTGTACATACTTGTGTTTCAATAGTAATACATCTTCTTTCTGTCCCCTACTTTTAAACTGCACGTATGTTTAAGAAGTAGGGGATAGATGATAGGAGGGTGTAAGACTGTAGAGTCACACTATACAGAGTTTTTGTTTGTAGTCAGTTAAGAACACATACACAAGTCTATATAGGAATTTTGTACACAAAATAGGATACATATATAGCATAGCATATACAGGCGTCTCTCAAGTTACAATGTGAAATGGGCGACCATTGCAAGTTGAAACCATTGGAACTTAAGTCCACAACTCTATGGAAAACAATAATTATGTAAATGTATCGCAAAATAAGAAAAAAATAGGTTTTTAAGAAAAATAGGCAGACATATAAAGCAGGTCCTTAAGTAAAACAGACAGGAATGGATACTGGAATCTATAAATTACTTTCTATGATGAGGGCAGGGGGCAGGAGCTTCTTTAGGGTCTTACATCATACATTTATGTACAATGAAAATAAAATGGAGTTACTGCAAAGGAGCAGCTCTTCTTGGCACAGAAAGGGGGCAATACAGAACATTTGGTACCGCAGAGGAACAGTGGAGGCGTTTTACTGGTGAAATAGCCATGTTGCTTGGTTCTGAGTCTGAGACATTATATGTTGAAATCCCGCGGGTAGTGATCTTCAAGCAAGATGGCGGCAGCCGGCCCGTCGCGAGCAAATGGAGGAGGTAAGTTTGATTTAATGTATTTTTTAATGTTTATTTTACACTCAGACGCCGCGATCATGTATACTTTCTATGATGTATACTTTCTATGATGAGGGCAGGAGCTTCTTTAGGGTCTTGCATCATACATTTATGTACAATGAAAATAAAATGGAGTTACTGCAAAGGAGCAGCTCTTTTTGGCACAGAAAGGGGGCACTACAGAACATTTGGTACCACAGAGGAACAGTGGAGGCGTTTTACCAGTGAAATAGCCATGTTGATTGGTTCTGAGTCTGAGACATTATATGTTGTATTTTCGTTCCGGCCGCCTCTCGGCAGTGTTTGCCGTGCTATGGATGGATCCGTGGCCCGCCCCATTACAGTGAATGGGGCCGGAGCGTAGTTCCAGCCCCACACGTGCACCTGCGGCAGCACAGATCCAGCGGGTGAACAGCCTACCAGAGTCCCCTGACGCAGGTGTGAAAGTACCCTAATGTGTGATTGTATAATTCACTCATCCTCCTTGCCTCTCTGGCCACAGTGAGTGGTCTGACTGAGAAAGTCAAGCAAGACTGTTTACTGTGCTAAAGCAAAACAAGAAATTAAAGAACCATGACAGGAAGTAAAATATGTGAAGTGACTAATTATATCAAGAATACTATGCAGTATGCACCTTTCTTTGTAAAAAAATAAATACATTTAAAACTATAAATAAAAAGCATATTCACATATAGACTGTTAATATGTATTAAAACTGTTGATAGAAGTGTCTTTTTAAAGTATTTTCCTGCATACTGGGTGGCCGGGAGAGAACTTGAATGAATCTGTGTTGCAGCTACCTGCACAGAGATGGAAGTTGATCTAATATGCAGAGTTAAAAACGTAAAGGGGCTGTCTCACTCCAGCAAATGTCATTTCTCATGTAGACAAAGTTAATACAAGTCACTTACTAATGTATTGTGATTGTGCATATTGCTTCCTTTACTGAGTTGATTCGTTTTTCCATCACATTATACTATGCAATCCAGCAGCAGCTTTCATTTTTGCACACTAGAGGAAAAAGAGCCGACCTCTCTTGTAGCTGGGTCCATGGGAACGTTCATAGGCAAGCATGTACAGTATGCACAGGAGCATCCGTCCCAGCCATCTCTTTTCCATGCTGTAGTGATGGCTGGAACCCGTGGAAATGATCAGTGTGTAATACAATGTGAAAATAAATAAAGCAAGCAAAGGAGGCAATATGGCCAAGCATAATTCATTAGTAAGTGCCTTGTATTTAACTTTGTCTACATGATAAATGTCATTTGCTTAAGTGAGACAACCCCTTTAAGGGTCTTCTAGCTGCTTGTTCTTACATATCAGAGATTGCCCCCCAATATTCTTAATCCTATGGCATCTAAGGTGTATATATATATTGAACTTTAATACTGTATGTGTTTAGAAGACAATAAATTGTTAAAATCATCATACCTTCATCACTCTGTGCCCCGCCGCATTTGAAGTAATTTCCTAACACTATTGCAAAAGTTATCCAGTTCGAAAGCTTCAGTATCATTTTCTGTCAAACGTCACTTGGGGCCAATCTGAAATGAGAAAATAAAAAACAACAACATGAAGATATGACACAGGCATTTATCATTCATTCAGTAACAGTGATGTTGTGGAGGATCCCTTTCTGTTCATCATCATCGCTGACTGGTATCAATAACAGTGTAACTGCTCCTCCACAGAAGTAAGCAGTGTGACTTTACTCACTGCCCTCTAGCAATCCTGAAAAGAAGGCTTTCTGATAACAAATCCGCAGTAAACAGCGACTTTTGTTTTCATTTTTTTCCCTTTTAACACTAAGATGTGTCAGGAGTTCAGAAAATGATACCAAAGTACTAAAATTGACTGTAAAAATGTTATGGTAGCTGTAGAAAACATCAATCTAAAAATCAAACCTTTCTCTTCCATACAGACATCAGCATGAAATCTCAGATGAAACTTAAAAGAAAAGCTGACCTACAAAAGCAAGTTAATGTACCGTGTGAATTTTTGTAAAAGGCATGTGCCACTAAGACATATGTTAAGACGTTATGCAATGACATGCATTGTAAATGTTGCATATGGGGGTCTTACAGATGCCATCTAAACTAGAATGCTCAGAAGGGACAAGACTTGTGACTCTGCTGTGTGAATTGTTCTCAAATCCTTGTTTTTTTATGTAGATGATTCAAACAATACATTGAAAACTATATTGTTCTTTTCCTCAGGGTATTGTGTAATTCCTAGAAGAAGAGATCGATATGGAACCAATTCATTGTGAAACCAATTCCATAGGGTGTTACATCATTGTGTAATACCTTAAAGTGAACTTAGTAAGTTTTCAGAAATGTATCATAACATTGACTATACAAAACTTTGTAATATAAGAATTATGCTGGGAAGAAAGAGATACAAATCAGCTCTTAACAAACTCTGCCTCTAATGCCACCAGATGTAAGGCAGCTATCCTATAACTCAATGTTTGAACATTTAACTAGGCCTTGAGACATGACTTGCATATTAAATAAGCTAGCACCTCATCTGCAGACAGCTGTTTTGTGGTGCTTTTCCTGGGCTGATCATGCTTATGTGAAATAGCCCTTAGGTGACCATATCAGTCATCTAAATCAGGAACGAGTGTACTCAGGAATGTTCCTTCTTGATAATTGTCCCATCACTGGCTCATGTAAAGGAGCCTTAATGTGAATCTATGGGAAGCAAAGTTCTATACCATTAACGCTACTTTTAAGAAAATCAACAGTAGTTAAATGAATCCAATCTGTTCAGCAAGCAGCCTGCCGCAACCTGAAGCAAATTGTTTTACAATATACTATACCTATTACAGATAGGAAGTTAAACAGGCTTAAATGTTTATTACACTTGGGGTATTGTGAGAGCTTATCTGGAATATTTATTTTTCAATTACTGTGATAGACATTTTTAATTTATTTAAACAGAACACATTGCAGTTGAATGAGATTGAAACAATACATTTTTTTTACTGATTCAATTACTTTGCATCCTGGGAAAAAGTGCATTATCTACAAATGTACCTAAGTTGTTTTTTTCTTTTTTTTCATTGACTACCCAGAAGCACAGATCATTTAAATAAAGCTCTTTTATGAGGAATGACTCATGAAGATGGAAAGTTGCCAAGGTGAGAAAACTCTAGTACAACACAAAGACATGAGATACTTCTGCCAATTGCTCAATGCTACCTTTCGTCTGATAGGATACAAATTAATATTCTATTTTTAATCTGGTGGAAGAATGAATCAATGCTTTATACTTCTCAAAGAGAAAAAATACAACTGGTTAGTATTCAATTCTTCAAGGACGGGCAACCAATCCTTTCTGAGGATTTAGTGGTCTAATTTTTACCTTATTCTTTCTTTGGTGCATTGTGATTATTGTTAGAGAATTATAATTCTCTCATGTTTCTAACGTGCTCTGTTCGTTTGGAGCCTGCAGCTGCTACTACCTTTGAGATCGACCAGTTTATTCCTAGGTGTTTCTTAGGTTTTTCTTAAGAGCTTCATCCATATTGCAGCCAGGTGGCAGAAAAAACACCTTTCTTATTATATTTATTTTAGATTGGTATTACAGATTAATACTGTCATGATATTTAAAGGGGTTATCCAACACATAAAAAGTCTTTCTAAAACCATTTTAATCACATTATCTGGAGGATTTTTTTTCCCCAATCTCTGGGTGGACAGCAGCTCATCAAGAATGTGCCTCTCCCAGGATGCATTGTAGTCAACTCTTGCTAACCCCCTTCTTCCCCTGCACAGAAAATAGTCCCTCACAGGGGCATAACTACCATTGTGGAAGACCATGCGACTGCTATGGGATACAGGGCAAGAAGGTACCCAATTGGGATCATCCCCTCTTCTACTGGTGTTGAAAACTTGGTCAGAACTCTATGTTCTAAAAGAACAACTTTTGGCAAATGAAGCAGTAGAAAAAATGGCCCAAGGGTCATTGAAAGGGGTTTAGACAGAAACTCTTCTGTCCCTTGTGTGTGTGTGTGGGGGGGCTTGTTTGATCTTTAGTATGGGGCCCTTACTTTTCTATGTACGCCACTGTCCCTCACATAAAGCCTCAGAGATATATGTGATATGTAGTGCGCCCATAATTTCCTTTTACACTTTCTAAAGAGTGATATAGCTACATATTTCATGAATTTAAAAGTAGGAATGAATAAATGAAAAATGCCTGGAACATGTCACCTGCCTAACTATGAGATCACTATGCCAGAACTTAAGAGAGGGAAAGGAAGCAGAGAAGCTGCTGAGAATCTTATTGCTCGTCAAGAACTTGCCTCTCCCAGGATGCATTTCAGTCAGCTGTTGCTAACCCCTCTTTTCCTGTACAAAAAATAGTCCCTCACATAAAGCCCCAGAGATATAGATGGCATGAAGTGTGCCCATATTTTCCTTTTCCACTTTCTAAAGAGCTATATAGCTACATGTTTTAATGAATTTAAAAATAGGAATGAATAAATGAAAAATGCCTGGAACACGTGATCTGCCTAAGGCTACATGCACACGACCGTATGTGTTTTGTGGTCCGCAAATTGCGGATCCTCAAAAAAAACCGATGACGTTCCATATGGCATCCATGTTTCCTTTTTTTTGCGGGGGTACGGAACGGACATACTGATGCGGATAGCACACGGTGTGCTGTTCGCATTTTTTGCTGACTCATTGAAATGGATGGGTCAGCATCCTATCCGCAAAAAAAACTGAACTGACACGGAAACAAAATACGTTCATGTGCATGAGGCCTAACCATGAGATCACTATGCCAGAACTGAAGGGAGAGGAAGGGAGCAGGGAAGCTACTGAGAATGTTAGTGCACCAATGCAGGAGACAGTGGACTCGAAGGATACACTGCAGGGGGCATTACCAAATAAATGTAACGTACATGAAAAACAATATTTTTACTGCACGTATATTGCCACAATGCTTCATTTGAAATGCCCTATTAATTACATAGCATTTCATGAAATAACCTCTTAAATGACCAGAATGATTCAGATTTGAGGTTTAGAAAACCATGAGGGATTTTTTTAATCACTCTGCTCTCCAGAATTATGACTTTAAAAGTAGCATAAAAGAGTTCTTGCAAATTTTGAGCTTGACTTGCATTAAAAACTTCACTAGACTTTTTTTTACCATTTCAGGAAAATTGGATTCATTGCCACAAAGCATGAGGAAATTAAGCTTCACGGCAAATCCCTGAAGTTTGGATTGAAGTCCACTTTTTATACTTTGATTCACTCAACAAGTCATTATGCCAGGCATCCCTTCTACCAGTGGCTCCTAAACAGATACAAAGAATGTAAACTTGCCACAGAGTTTGTTTCTTTCATTTCTTCCATTTGTTTTTTTTTTTTTTGTATAATCTGTTTTTATTGATAATTTCAAAAGTATAACAAAACAGTACAATGCAGTAATCATGACATGTATATGGAGTTGTACAGACAATGCTATACCAAATATATTGCTATAAAGTATGGATACATGTCGGATCATGAATAAAACATAAATAATAAGAATAACAACTCCATAGCTCCCAAAGGTCGCTTCCAAATATAGCAAAGAAGAGGATTTAGACAATTTAGTATCTAAACTATATGTATGACATAAATGACATAAATGTGCTTTATGCAATACTCTCCTGAGATACAAACCCTAAGTCCCGACATCCTTGTCTGCTGCCTCATTATAATCAGGCCAAGGTTGCCAAATTTTTAGATAAAGTTGCCTGTTACTGTTATCCCAACCGGCTAATTCCTCCATTCTCTTGATTTGCTGCACCTTCGACTTCCATTGTGAGATTGAAGGAGGTGAGGTATCTCTCCATTTGGTAGGAATTAAAAGTTTTGCAGCAGCCAAGAGATGAGTAGGGAGGTTATTTTTAGATGGTCTAAACCCCGAAAGAGGCAGCCAGAGAAGGACCAGACCAGGTGTTAGCTGTATATTCATAGAACAGACCTTGTTCAATGTCTTCTCTACACCTTTCCAGAATTGTACTATTAGTGGACAGGACCACCATATGTGCAGCATGGAACCTGTCTCTTGCCCACATCTCCAACATTTGTTAGTTGTTGCTATTCCTATTCGATATAAAAACTCAGGAGTTTTATACCATCTAGTTAAAGTTTTGTATGAGTTTTCTTGCAAACGCACACATCTAGAGAAACCGCAAGCGTGTGAAAGTATGAAAGTACAATCATCTTCCGTAAGTGATAAACCTAACTCTCTTTCCCAATCTCTCAGAAAATATGGTTTAACTGGTGCTTGTTCATCTAAAAGACGCTTATATATGGAGGAGATAAGCTTTTTAGGGGTGGCAGGCAATAGAGTCAGGTTTTCCAGCCATGTTGGCTCTGGCAGAGGTGAAGTCAAGGCCTTCTTCACTTTTTTACATGTCTGCATAAAATCTATAGAGTGTAGCGGGGATGGGTCAACCCTCTGTATCTTCTGAAGGATATTAGCTAGGGCGATTGGGGTGCTTTCTTCTATGTATGATTCAATCCTGATGGACTGTAATGATAACCACCAGCTATTTTCTGGATTCCACTTGTTGTTTAAAAAGCCAGGTAATATCGTTAGAGGAGCTAGCCTTGAAGCCCTTCCTAAGGTATGGGGCAAGATTTTTGTACCATTGCAAACTTTGAACATTCCTCTGGTGAGGAGACTCACTGACTTGTTAGTGTGTTCTGGAACATTGTGGAGCCACAGACTGCAACTTAAATGTGGACCTAACAGACTCCTCTCAATGTCTAAGTAAGGTGTAGTGAGAGAGGCATTAGCAAGCATCGCCCATCTAGCCAGCTGTATGGATTTATAATATAGTTCAATATCTGGGATAGAAATTCCCCCTTTGTTGGTTTTTTGTGATAAATAGGTGTATGCTAATCTCGGTCTTTTATGTTTCCATAAAAACCTGGTGAAGAGACGTTTGAGAAAGAGGAAAAAGGAACTTGGGAGTTGAATCGGGAGAGATTGTATAACATAAAGTATTTGTGGGAGGACAAAGGTTGTCAATAAGTTCTTTCTACCGAACCAAGACATATAGGGTACATTTAGAGAAGCAAGATATGTCTGAATTTTAGTAAGTAGAGGCTTATGGTTCATATGATATAAACGTGTGGGATTAGAGGTTATTTTCAAACCAAGATATTTAATTGCAACCGGGGGCCATTTGAAGTGGGAAGAGGCCTTAATGCCTTCCAGGGCCGAGGAGGGAACTGAGACATTTAAGGCTTCTGATTTGGAGTAGTTAATTTTGAAATTAGAGATTTTTCCAAAAGTATCAAATATCTGTAATATCTTAGGGAAAGCTTCCACGGGGTTGGAGATTAGGAGAAGTAAATCGTCGGCGAAGGCTGCGGTTTTGTGGGTGTATTTGCCTAAGGTTAAGCCTTCAATACTCTCTGTTTGCCTAATTTTAAGTAGGAGCATTTCCATGCATAGGATAAATAGAGAAGGGGACAGGGGGCAACCCTGTCGGGTGCCATTGGAGATGGGAAATTGATCTGAAAGAGTACCATTTATCAGCACTTGGGCCGAAGGTTGTGCATATAGAGAAAAAATTGCATTACTAAACATAGAGGGAAAATCCATTTTTCTAAGTGTCTCCCGTATGAAATCCCATCTTACTCGATCAAACGCCTTTTCTGCGTCGGTTCCAAGCAACAGCAAAGGCATTTTTTTGGTTACGGCTGCCTGAATAGCATGTGTTATTCTCCAAACGTTATGTTTCCCCTCTCTGCCCGGCACAAACCCCACTTGCTCTGGGTCTATAAGCTGAGGTAGTAGCGGAGCAATTCTTTGTGCCAGAAGTTTCGCCCACCACTTCAGATCACAGTTTAAGAGGGATATAGGACGATAGTTCCCACATTCCTCTGGGTCTTTCCCTTCTTTATGTAGCACTGTAATGTGGGCCCTTAAGGCATGAACCGGAAGGGGTGAACCAAGCAGGAGTGAATTACATACCTGGAGGAACTGAGGGAGGAGCTGTTCCTTAAACTTTTTGTAGTAGATGATGGGTAAGCCATCAGGTCCAGGGCTTTTGCCAGAGGGAATTGAGCATAGTACCTTCTCAAGTTCCTCCAGTGTAAATGGAGAAATTAGTGATGCCTTCTCTGACGCATTCAACGTGGGAGATCTTATAGAGTCAAGAAAAGACATGGTTAGGTTAGATATGGAAATACTGGGATCAGTGGTTACATCTTCTTTTTGAGATAAACTGTACAAGTCAGCGTAGAATGACTTGAAGGCCGATGCAATTTGTGGGGTAGTGGTTACTTTCGTGAAAGCATCTACTTTTATAGAGGGTATAAACGTCTTCTCCCTTCTCTTTTTAATAAGGCGGGTCATTACTTTATTCCCCTTATCCCCGTGTGCATAATATTTGTATTTCAACATAAGAGATGATTTAGCCGCTTTAATGTTGAGGAGGTCTTTTACTTTTTGTCTGAGGACAGTAAGGGAATGTAGATGGGGATCTGCTTTTGTTACTTTATGTGTTTTCTCAAGGGCTGAGATTTGTGATAGCAAGGAATTAAGTTCTTTAGTCCTTTGTTTCTTAACCCAAGTCCCCAGGGCAATTAGTTCACCTCTTATAAAGGCCTTATGAGCTTCCCATATCATAGGCTGTGAAATATGTGGGTCCTGGTTAAAACGAAAAAACTCATCCAGTTTTCCTGCCAGCATATCAACCTGTATTTTTGACTCCAAAAGGGTGTTATTCAAGCGCCAAGACCAACTTCGTTGAGGAAGACACTTGAGAGCTAAGGAGAGTGTTATAGGAGCGTGGTCTGCAAGAATCATGTTTTCCACCTTGGCAGATCTAACTGCTTGTACAAATGGCTCTGACAGGAAGATGTAGTCTATTCTGTGGTATGAAGCATGAACTGCTGAGAAAAAGGTATAGTCCCTTTCCGAGGGGTGAAGAAGCCTCCATACATCTACTAAGTGTGCTTCTGCAAGAGCCGCCCTCAACTTTAGCAAATTGCTAGTTGAAAAACTGGTGGGGGTTGGGGAAATGTCCTGTCTTGGGTCCAAGGCTATGTTAAAATCCCCCCCCAGAATTACCACTCCCTCCGCATAGTCCCTGAGGATTTTAAGAGCTGAGATAAGCCAAGTAGATTGTTTTTTATTAGGTGCATAAACGTTGGCAATTGTGATTTTTGTGTCAAACAGCATCCCTTGAAGTATCAACAGTCTACCTCCCGGATCAATATAAGATTTGACCAGTTTAAATGGGATGGAGTTCCTAATGGCCACAGAGACTCCCCTTGAGGCAGAGGAATGTGTGGCATGGTACCACTGCGAGTATACCGAGGTGGGAAGTTTAGGGATATGGTTATGGCGAAAGTGGGTCTCCTGCAGCAATAATATCTCTGCTTGAGACTTATACAATAAATCAAATAATTGTCTACGTTTCTGTGGCACATTAAGACCATTAATATTGTGAGATCTAATATGTAGTTCAGCCATTTATGTGAGCCAAAAGGATGTCTAATGTAACTATGAGGACCTCTGGTGAAACCATGGAGTAAACAACAACAATAAACTCAAGAATATACATCTTCAAAAAGGGCGAAGAGAAAGGTGCATGAAGATAAATTGGGTCAACTTCTAAGTCAACCATGTCCATCTCCCCTCCACATCCTCCATCACTTGTTAGCTGTTTGTCAGAATCTCTAAAGTGAAGACACTCAGTTAGGAGGTACAGTAGAAGGGAGTATGGGCAATTGGGGGAGAGAATATCCATTATCAACCATGACATTACCAACTTTCATAAATCGAACTTCTACATATAAAGTATAAGTTCTTACTAGAAGAACAACCTTAATAAGCAACGAGCCAAAAGATATTAGCCTAATAGTGAGTGTGATGCACCAGAATGGTAAAGTAAAAAGTAAGAAGAAGGATGAAGATGGGAAGGATGGGGGAAAGGGAGGGGGGGGGCAGGGGACGAGAAGGACGTGTGGGGGGGGGGGGGAGGGGAGGAGGGGAGGAGGGGGGGGGGAGGAAGGAAAGAAGGGGAGAAAGAAAAAGATTAAAAGGATTAAAAGGGACAGGATTAAAGTTATTCAGAGAAAAGTATTGTAATAAGAGA
Source organism: Rhinella marina (assembly GCA_900303285.1). Lineage (NCBI taxonomy): Eukaryota > Metazoa > Chordata > Amphibia > Anura > Bufonidae > Rhinella > Rhinella marina. The sequence continues at coordinate 178,551 of ONZH01014666.1, forward strand.
GAACCATAAAATTATGGGAGATTAGGCACAGCAAATAAGTAGATGAGCACCAAAATGTAAACAGTACAAGGTCTCATACGTTCCTGTAGAGAAGGACTACAGGGTTAGGGGAAACGCAGTTTCACACAGTTCTCTGTTCAGGTATCATCTGTGCTGCGTCCAAACTTCTTCGTTTTCGGCGACTTGTTTTTGCGGACCACCTGCCATGCTTCCATCTTAGGTAGGCTTGGTAAAGGAGAGTCCATACAGACCGGCATCCACGAAGGAATAGTGATCGGGTCAATGCCCAATTTTTCCCAAGCATCTTGTAGATCAGCCGGCGTGCGTATGACGATTTGGTTACCACCTTTACTGGTGGCCAGGCCGAATGGAAAGAGCCATCTGATTGGAAGCTTATGGGCTCTGAGAACCTCTGTGAGAGGTTTTAATATTTTCCGTTTCGCCAAAGTGCTTGGGGCTAAGTCCTGGTAAACCTGGATTTTAGCGTTGCCATAGACAATTTCCTTAGCTACCCGTGCTGCCTGTAAGAGTGCCGCCGTGTCAAGGAAGCTTAATAGACCACAAATTATGTCCCGAGGTGGGTTACCTGCTGCTGGTACTGGACGGAGCGCCCTATGTGCTCTTTCCACAACGATGGATGCAGCCCTCTCTGGCCCCAGTAAAGTGGAGAAAATGGCGGCCACAGCCTCTGATATGTCTTCAGGCTTCACTTCCTCTGGTATCCCACGTAGGCGAATGTTTTTCCGTCTACTCCTATTTTCCTGGTCCTCCAGGTATAAAAAGGCGTTATTCAGGTGGGACTGGTGAGTAGAAAGCGTTTCTTGTACGACAGTACTATGTTGAACCACTTGCTGCTGCGAGTCCTCTAGGAGGGAGACACGTTGGCCTATTTGTCTCATCTCTGTTTTTATGTCTGCTATGTCTCTTTGGAGGGGCGACAATGCTTTGTAAAGTACCTTCTTAAAAAAGGCCCTGGAAAGAGGTAGATCTTCAGTTTCACCTGCACCTTCAGACATGGCACAGGAGCTTTCCCCATCCGATTCCTCCCTCGTGGGCGCCGGTCCGGCCGCGCCCCGCGCCATCTTGTTTTTGCCCGCCGGAGACATTCCTCTCCTCCTCAAGAATTTCTCCATGTCCGGTTGGTTTTTATCGCTTCTGGGTGTGCTCACTCTGTTCTCCGCCTTGTCTTTGCTGTGTTTCATCCTAATTTGTGCGAGTATGGCTCGTCAGTGCTGTGAAAGCTGGGATGTCTGTGAGGAGCTCCTAGCTCAAGCGACCATCACAGAACGCGGCTAGCTCCGCCCCCCCCATTTGTTTTTTAACAAACATAGAAGCTGAAGATCATAGTTCCTGTCATTCTGTTTATATGAATTATTATATATTTAGGAAGAAAATTAAAGGAAGAGAACTTTTACACTGCCCTGATCTAGTGGCCACACTTCCTGCTGAAATTTGCAATCAGCGACAGGAGATACATCATTTGGCAGGGCGGTTTTCATGGCAATGATATATAATTCCCTAAAGTGCTACTGCAGCAGCGCAACTCTGGGATTTGTCTGGTTGCCGAGGCAACTGAGTCTTCCTGCCTGTCAACAGAAATGATTTTGAGTTTTTTTCTAATATGCCTGATACGACCATATAGTTGATTATTTGTGGCCACTACAAGGATGCCAATCTATTTACAGGTCTCATTGAACAGAATTAGGTACAAATAAGACTGCAGTAATAAGTACAGACAATCAATAATTTACCAAATATGGTTGGAGGAATGGGAATCATGCTTTGCATTAATGAAAATAAGTGTAGAAGCATCAAACTTGTTCATATTTAAAAAAATTAAAGCACAGCCACAATTTCATGATATGTTTTGCATTTGTTTTTACATCATAGACTGTGCAATATAAATAATGTGCCAGTATGATTAGGGTTTTGCAATTTTTTTTTATTTTATCATTTTGATGAATTAAATCATATATTAGGCCATGTTCACACTTCAGTTATTTGGTCAGTTATTTCCATCAGTTATTGTGAGCCAAAACCAGGTGTGGGTCAAAAATACAGAACAGGTGCAGATCTTTCCATTATATTGTCTCTCCGAGTAGGCTACACTACTGGTTTAGCCTTATAGATAGAAAAAAAATATGTTTGTTTTACTACATTCTGAAACCCATAGCTTCTCCATTTTTAAGATGATATAGTCATGCGTTTTATTTTTTTTAGGACAAGTTGCATTTTCTGTCACAATTTTTGGAATACATATACTTTGCTTAGACTTTTTTGCAGTATGTCTTATTAGAGACAGATGTCTCCTCTTATCAGTTGTCTGCTCATTAAATGATCAAATTACAAGCTCTCAGAAGTTTATGGAGATAGAAAGGGGAGAAGGATTCAGCTGCAGTGAGGAAGAAAGACACATACATAAAATGTTGGTGCTAATAGTAAGTGTTATATATCACCTCAAGTGCTTTATTCACATTATTATAGCTCAGTAATTCTCTTTAGTGTCCTTTATGGAGATGATTCTGAGTGAATGCGGGTCAGGGTTTATGCAAATAAAGAAGCCGTGCAGATTGGACCAATCAATTCTGTAGAATTATTTTGCTCATCTCTAAATCAGATATGAATCTAAATTTGGGCCAGAATCATGTCTACCCTCTTTTATCATTACTCTGCAATATTTTGTATCTATTCTGTTCTGCAATTTCTTTATTTTACTGCACAGAAAAAATAAATCTCTTACATTGTATTTGATTTGTCAAATTCTAAAAAAAACTTTATAGGATATTAAAAAGACACACACATTGTGCAATTACTTCTATTCTTTATATATCCAATTTTTAGTGAAGGGGAGGTGACATTATTTTGGGATAGGACTAAGACTGGTTATACAAAGTATATAGCTGTCAGATGAACACCAAATTTATGCATGTGTTCTCCTGAAAACAAAGGATCAAGCATGCTGAAATCCATTAGCAAGAACCTTCTCTTCAACAACATCTGCTGAGGAACAATGAGGAGGCCTCCATACACATTCGATGTTCAACCAGTTCTGATGAAATCATCAGCTTTGTCAGCATAAATCTAATGTGTATTGCCAGCTTAAGGAAGAGCTTATACATTATTTATCTTGATAAATAGTGCCCCAGGATTTTACTGTATTTCATAATTACAATTTTTGAGGATGCAAACAGAATATAAGGAAATCAAGCATCCGAAGCTCACTGAATGCTCATCTACTCCATGGCAATTAAAGGTAAAGTAAAAAAACTCAAAGTGCATATTTATATTTAAAGGGGTTATCCAGGATTTTACTACTGATAGCCTATCCTCATCTGTTTCAGGGCAACTCTTGTGCTAGAATATTCAACACTGAAATTACACAGCTCTTTCCATTGTGTAGTGGATGGAGTTGGTTACTGCAGTACTACCCCCATTCACATCAATGGCTACAGCACTGGCATTCAACACTCAAAATGACACCAATATTGGTGCAATAATAATCGTTACCAGGTAAAGTAAGCTAATCTCAAAAGGTAACTGCCTGTATGTATATCGTTCATTTAAAACAAAACTAGAAAAAAATAGAGATATAAGTAATCAAAGATAAGTTCGCTTAAATAAGATATGAACAAAAATAGCCATGCACCTAAGTACCTTTGATACAACAAGGAAACTAGAATACCAGTTGAAGGCAAAGCAACTCCATGCCTTCAAACCTTGGACAAACAATTGTTAGTGCGCGGCGGAACCACATCAAAGAGGGATAACCCAACAGTCCTACCACATCTGTGCAGGTGAAGTCGATAGTTCTTTGATTGGTCTTAAGCTCCCAGGTAATCCGGTATGGGTACGTCAGGAAAATTGTACAGGGGTAACCTATAACCATCCCTAGGCAGCCCTACAGAGGGGTGCTATCATGGCCCTGATAAAACCTAACCATGGAGCACTCGCCTTGACAAATAAGCCCTGAAGCCCTCATTTTGCATACGGAATTAAAACAATTTTCTCAAGACTGCCACAGACAATTTTCACAAGACAGGTATCATTTTCATCAGAAAATCAGAAGGATCAGCCCTTCCAGACAGTACATCTGATTTAACAGGAGTGACCTTACTGACAGGTGCTCCTTAAACAGGTTCTCACACTGCACACTTTCAATGCATGTTTAAGTACCCAGGTTGTTCTAGCAATCTGACCTCCAAAATTTTGAATATATGAATTTCAAGGATATCCTGTAGTGTAGCGATGGCTAACCCTGGCTGTGGTGAAACTACGACTCCCAGCATGCTCCATTTAGTTCGGAGTTCGGAGAACAGCCAAGCAAGTGTGCAAATTGGGAGTCATAGTTTTACCACAGCTGGAGTGCCAAAGGTTAGCCATCAGAGCTCTAGTGTATGTTCTCTTTATATACTTTTACATAGCCCTGGTAAGAATCCAAAGACACACTTTGATTTATAAGAGTAAAGGGTTATTTTTTTATTTTTTCTGAATGAGATAGGATTCAGAAGAGAGGTCAATTCTAATTTACTGCCATAATATAGCTATAGTTGAAAGTTTATGCATATTCCTGTTAAGTCAACTTAAACAGAAAGGGAGATTGTACTTCATGACAGAACTTTTTAGTTTTTCGAATTTTGTATTCATGGAAACTTCAATTTATACCTAAAGGGTATTCAGACAAGTCTGGTCGACAGTGTAAATTTAAAAAATTAAACTGATGTCTGCTGGACAGCTGAAATGAAGCCAAATTTTCTCATGAAGGAGAATCAGGTGACATTGTTTATAGCATGACCTTCTGGAAAAGTGAATGTTGATTTCAACCATGCCATTATTCTGATGGAAGTATTGAAGCCTGGCACAAATCCAAGCATGTCAATACTGATCTGATTGGGTTTTTGATATTTCTGAGCAGATAAAACTTTTAAAACATGTTCTATTGTTTTACAACTTACAGAGTTTTGTGATTTTTTTCTTTAGTCTCTGCCCTTCAGTAGCCATAACTTATTCTTTTTTTCTTATGGATGCCTGCAGATGGCTATGCTTCAAAGGAATATACTGAATTACCCATACACCCATACACTACTGTATTAAATCACTGAAGCGCTTTAAAGATTGCACGTTCAGGTTTACAAAAAGTAAAAAAGGTTAAAAAATTGTTTTATAGATATATAAAAATAAAACAATATATAATTTCTAATCAACCCCCTATCCATAATAAAATAAAATAAACAATAAAAAAATTTAAGATAATTTGCACCACTGCTTCCCAAAATGCCCAAACTATTAAAATATAAGGGCAATTATCCTCTAAAGTGATCGCCATAATTAAAAAAAAAATCAAAATGGCCAATCTGATGTTTTTTCATCAATTTATCTCCCCCAATAAATTAAATAGATATGCACCCCAAAATGGACCCCAAATGCACCCAAAAATCACTGCAAACTACAGATCACCCCACAAAAAATGAGCCACCATCTAGCTCCTTAAACATAAATATAAAAAAGTTATGGGAGTTAGAATATACTCAAAGGAAAAAAAAATGTATCTGCTGTATTAAAACAGAATATCAACTATACAAATGTCCCATTGCTATAATTGTACAGAGAATAAAGGTCACAGGTCAATTTTACTACATAAGAAACACTGTAAAAATCGAAACATAAAAATATGGCAAAATTGTGTTTTTCCCCCAATTCCACCTCATTTGAATTTTTTTTTCAGTTTCCTGCTACATCAAATGTAATATTAAATTGTGATATTGGAAAGTACAACTTATCCTGAAAAAAACAAGCACTTAAAATAAAAAAATAAAAAAGTTAGGGATCCGGAAAGACAGGGAGTGAAAAATGAAAGTGCAAAAAACGGAAAATCGCCCTGGGATCAAAAGGTTAATATACGCAATATAATCACAACTCATTTTTAATGAACTGTCATAGTTACTTGGGAAGAGAGAAAAGTAATCCCCTTTAGACCCTAGCTGCATGGTGATAATATGCACTGCAATTTTCCTACTTCATAGTTGTCAACAGTTCCAGGAAATAAGTAGGAAGGTTGACCATAATGTATTGTATCATTCTTTTTTGGGGTAGAGGCTATTAAATTGTTTGTCTATATGCCTTTATATGCTAAAGTAATAATTAGGAACTATGTTAAAATATGCTGTTTCACTGCGATTATTTTATAGAATTAAAAAATCAATTAGTGGGAAAAAGACTGTTCAGGACTTATATTTCTGGAAAGTTATTTACACACTGAGATAACCTCTTAAGACTGCAGTGTAAGATTTTATTTTCTCCCGTCCTGACTGTTCATGAAAATGTCATGGTAAGGATCAATCTCATTTGAAGTCAACTTTCATATTTCACATTCAGAGGTTTTTGTTCTGCAGAAAAAAAATCAAAGCTTTCACTCCCGTTAATTTTTCTTGGACTCATCATCAGCTTGCCATGAGCGGCAGTATACTTTTCCATGTAAATAATTTAGGCAAAAATAACATCAAGTGGCAATCATTGAAATTTAACAAGATTAAACAGTTGCAGGAAACTTTTAATTGACTTTTGTTATGCTTTCAATTCATTTTGTCTCGTGATATCACAATGTACTAGTCATTTTTCTGAATAAAGTTAGAAACTGCTCCATCTTTACAATGCTTCTTACTGTGTGGGGAGTATGGCCACTTTCACACAGTCAGTTTTTGGTTAGTGAGTTCCATTAGTGATTTTGAACCAAAACCAGAAACAGAACCTACACAGAGATAAGAAAGATTTGTGCATGTTCTTTGCTTTTTACCCACTCCTGATTTTGGCTCATAGTCACTGTTAAAAATTACAGATCAAACACGGACTATGCAAAAGCAGCCTAATGCTGCAGTCTGCCAGTTGTTTAAATGGAAAGTAATGGAAACATCTGGTAGGGAACAGTACAGGGATCTGACCTCCACCCACACCACTTTCCCTACCTACTTGGATGACCCACCTTAAACAGTGGACCCCAACTCTGTTACAGTCCCTGACTTGACTAAGTGCACAAGATCTCCTTAGGGTAAAGGAGACAGTCGGACAGGTGAAGTCCAAAACAGAGAATACCATCAGAACCAAATAAATAAACACAGACAAAGAAACCAGGCAGGGTCAAAATCAGAAGGTCACATCCTAAACCGGAATAAACAGTCTGAGACAAACAGGCAGAAGATCAAAGGTCTAGGAATCCATATGAAACACAAAATAAGTGTGCAGCAAGAAAACTAAATCACAGATAACTGTGGCTAGGAGTTTCCTGTTTAAATACCCCAAAAAGCACATCACACTGGTGTGGCCTAGTATACTTATAGCCCGAACAGTTCCACTGTCAGCAGTGCTGGCTGCCACAGTAATAGAGCGACATCTGTAATGCAGTGATAGTGAGGCTGCACTTGTCAAGGGAGCATGGCCAGGTGCTTATATGACATTGGAATTGGAGTTAGATGAACTTTATTTTATTATGATCATATAAACAGTCACTGTTCCACTTTCTGGCGTCTTCATGCTACTCACATCAAATCCATGTTTTTTTTTTCTTGTAGTAGACCTTTAAATCAGATTTTTTTCACAATTGATATAGTTTATAGTTGGTCATCGGGACATTGTACATACAGCAACACCAAGAGTTATAAAAGAAATTAAGGAGTGGGTGAACAAAATTGTGCTAAATTGTATGTAATTATCAAATAGTCTCCATCTTCTATATTAATCTCCATTTTCTGCAGCTTTATACTTAAAATAAATATGAGTCACCATCACTTGATTTGTTACAGAAAGTTAGCTAGGCACTGCAAAATGGGGAACAATTTGGGCATGGAAATTTCCAGATAATGCATGTGTGTCTACATGTCACTTTCCGTACTATTATGTTTTCTGATTAGTTGCTTTGATAGATACTTGTATGCTTGTGATTGGATATATTAATATTGATGGCTAAAGGGAGAAGGCTAGATCCACCATATACATCTAATAAAATTGGCTCTCTGGGCGTGGCTCATGAGAGAATCGTTTGACCAGCAAGCTGTCTGGATGCGCAATTCTTAGGCCTGCCCCATCCCCTGGCACCCGGGGACAATTTATTAACTAATTTGAATCCCACAGACAAGTGAGTGTAGTCTCCTGGTTTGGGGGGTATATTATAAATTGCAGTGACAAGTGTTGTACAGTATATCTTACACCATCAGATTATCTGACAGATTTTCTGACCAATCATTGGTCAGATGACCGATTACACACACAGATATTTTGTTATACACACAAACTATTGATCTGATTGGACATAAACTGTTCAGATAATCTGTTGTTCTAATATAGCCCTTACCCCTCAGGAGAAGGGAGAAACAAAATACAGATTAAAGTCTGAAATCTTTCAGTTACTTTCTGCTCATTAGATTAATTAAAGAGCTGTACAAGCAGATCTATGTTGCTGTGGAGAGAGGTTTAATTGTTGAAAAGGCAAACTGTTATTATAAATGCAAATAAGGTCTAAAGTGCTCGGTGGGTAGTGTCAAGCCTAGAAAGTGAAAAGACTCTCCTCAGAAAACCCTGCCCCAAGGCTCCCTCTTGGTCTTGATCGCTTAAAAAAAAGTCATGGAAATTGTCCTCAAGTTTCAGGTCTTTTCCAAAATTGTTTAAAATGTCTTTTCCTCCAAAAATTGGTGAATGATAAGGTCACATGTGACTAATTGGCTGTAGAATTTCTGCAGTAGAAAATTTGCAGCATTACTACTTGCAATCTGAAGCAGAAAAAATGTACCAAATGGTTCATTTTTGCCACTGATCGTGTTAATGAAATGCTGGTGATTAGGTATAGACTTCAGTCTTTGTAATGGAAAAGGTGAAATCTATAATCACAATCTGCAGTATAAATTAAATTGTTGAAGATCTGCACCATAGGTCAGTTTTAGATGCAGATTTTTTTTCTGTCACGTGTGAATAAGAATTGCTGAAAAATTACTTTATTAGTAACAGCAAATCGGAACCAGACCTCAAAAAAGTTCCTTTTTTTTACCAAAATTTAAATTGTCTTTTCTTACCAAAATCTTGTCTTACCAAAATTACCAAGCTGTAATTTGAGGTTTTTTTTAAAAAAAATATTTTATCAAAAATTTGTCGTTTCTTCACCATCGTTGTTTTTTTTTTTTTTAAATTAATGAAATTTGTCTTTAAATTCATTGTTTTCACCAAAATTGTTTTAAATTGTCCAGTCTACCAAAAAAATCTATTTTCTCCATTGTGCTTACATATACCAAACCATTTCAATCTGAAAGATGTACTTGGAACGGTTAAGATTTTTTTCTCCAAACGTCTTCTTGTCTTTCAATTGTATGTCCAAAAAAAGCCATATGTGCCATTTATTCTTGTGTGATGGAATATGTGGGCTGCTCCAAGGAATTCTCTTAGTGTAGTAAGGTGCAAGCCACTATGGACACATGGAGCTACTATTAAGGCCAGAGACACTACTTATCTTTCATAGCCCATCAGATCATGGCAGTGGCGATGCTGTACCACAACTACAAGGCCAAGTCCTATTGACACTTCTACATTTGTACCAGTGTGGTTTGTATACCAGGTGCTTATCCCCTTCCTCCCTCCACGTCTGTTTCAATAGGCTTCTTCCTATCTCCGACAGAAACAGGGCAGAGTGTTTGCTCCATTCCCCCTCCCTCCTTTTATATGGGTAAACTGAAGCGCTGCCATGCTGTCTTTGAACTGATGAGCATGGGCGAGAGAAGCCACAAAGTGGATGACATGCTATTCTTCATCAAGTAGCAAACTTCTTGTTGGATGTCTCCTTGCCAACTACAACTGGGCTAGGTAGTTAAGAATGATTGCAGGGACATCATGGCTACACTACATTTAGGGATAGTAACACATGCTTCCCACATGGAAGACATGAGAAATTTAGTGGTGTAATGCTTTTAAAAAAATATATTGTGGCTTACAGAAGGTGCTAGCCATGACCAGGAGAATGGGAGCACATTTAACTATTTTTAAGTTGTTAACAATCTGCTTCTGCATCGCTTGATCCCCAACATTCTAACTCAGTGGAATTCCATCTTGCATATGCTGGAATTTCTATATGACCAGTGTAAGCGGTCAATGATTACATCATGCATGCAAGGAACATGTGTTCTTAAGAGCTCAGGCAGTGGCAGCTTATCAGAGAGACATGTAGCATATAAGGGCCCTTCAAAGAGACCCAACTGACAGTGGCATAATCATGCCACAGCCTGTAGGATAATGTTTGGGTGCATGTTCAAAACAAGCTACTGATTTTTCCAACACTACTGTGTGTGCATTTGTTCTGAACCAGCCATTGTTTTTTTTTTCAGATACCATTGGCAGGCATCCTCTCCCCAATAAGGGACAATATTTGAATTGTTTTTAAACAAAAAAAATTAACAAAACATAAATCCTACAGTGAAGTGTCTTTAAAAGTCTGTTTGTTAACGGTGTCAATCTTGCATTTACACATATAAGTATATGTCACTGCCACTCTTACACTAGATAATATTGCTGTTTTTGAGATAAATAACTTATAAGGGGAGAGAGAGAAAGAGAGAGGGAGACAGACAGAGAGGGGAAAAATAAAATAAAAAAGTGAGAAAGAAAATGAGAAAAATCTGAATCCTAAAAGACCTCAAAGTATGGTACTCCAATTTTAAGGCCACATTGGAGCTCATTGGATTCATTGGAATCAGACCCAAAATTAATTTCAAGAAATTTACTCATCTCTAATATACACTTTTACTTAAGACTTTATTAAACTTATTCCTGCCTTCAATGAAACCTTAAAGGGGTTGGACACTTTCTGGTTACTGTTGATCAATGTGTTTGTAAGATGACTATATGGTACTTACTAAAACAGCCTTGGTTGAAATTCTCCACCATTTTCTATATATTATCATATATGCCCATTTTTTCCTTTTCTGTTGTCCACATGGAGGTCTTGTCCATAAAATGGCTGCTGATGGCAGCCATGTGACCATGGAAATCACTTAGCCTCCTCAATTCAAATATAGTGCACCTGCCATCTGTACTTGCACTGTTAGGAATTTAGTGCAGGTGGCGCGTTACAATGGATGGTAATGGTCAATGTGCCTCCGAAAATGGACACAACCTCTATTTGAACAGCACAAAAAACTTGCCAAAGGGGACATGGCTAGTGACATTTAGCAAACTGTGCAGAATATCAATGAATGCCATATTGGTAAGTGTCATGTAGTAATCTTACTTACATATAGGTCAGCAGAAGTCAGAAGGTAGACAAGCCCTTTAAATGAAAACTCTACTATTTTATAACCCTTAACAATATTTCACTGTTTAAATCTGCATAAAAAGTAAAGATCTGTTTACACTTGTGAAGTAGTATAAATGTGGATTTCTATGCCATTCAGGTACATGGAATAGTCACAGAACTTTCTGAAACAAATCTACCCTACACTAATATACTCCAGTATTTGGCTATAGTGAAGATATATGTGCACCTCATCACTGCAGCCAAGTAAACACAGACTAGCAAAATAAACCAGATTTAAGAATCACATTTCCCCCTCCTTTTGCAAATTTTTCCCCAAATTGGATGACCCCTTTAATGAGAGGAAATGTATGGCATTAACGAGTAAAATTGTGTTATATTGATAATATACAGTACAGTACTAAAAAGTGCTAAAAATATGATTCAATAATTACACCAAATAGGCACCTTAAAGGATACTTGTCACCATTTTATGCTGTCATTAGGTAGGTGATGAATACCCTTAGCTAAACACTGGGTCCTTTACTTACACTGACACAGCTATTTCCCAAAAAATCTGATTTGAACGGCTCTAGCAGGAGCCAAGCACTGCTCAATTCAAAGCAGTGGGGAGTCTTCAAATTCATGAGCTCCTGGCTATCCTCACTTCCTGCCACTGATCGCAAAAGGAAAAAATGTCAATTAGCAACAGGGGGAGAGAGAGCTGTGAGCTCCTGAAAAAGGGTGATGAGTGACAGATTCTATTTAACCAGTTACAGACTGGTACATATGCTGGTATATGTGTCTTTGAGAGCCATCTTTTTTTCTGTCTGGTCATTTAAGTAATATTTTTCGGTGATACGTGGGGCATTATTTTTAAGTGATTTATTTATTTTTAACTATACCAAGGAAAAAGTAAAACAAAAAGTCTTCACATTTTTTCAAAATTTTTAAAAGCAACTACTACTATTAAAAAAGTTTATTGACTTCCAGTAAAACTGACTCCTAATAAGAAAGTGTACAAATCTTTTTTTCTTCTGAAGAAAAAATCTCTCTCTCTCTCTCTCTCTCTCTCTCTCGTAACTAATATATCCAGTGATCCCAAAATATAAAGTACAATGGTTTCAGGATACAATATTTTCAACATACAATGAACTTTCTTGGACCATCATAACTTGAGACCAGACTCAACATATAATGCTTCAGACAATACTGATCTATGGTTCATGTGATTGACGGGATGATCCAACCAATAAACATGACAATTTCACTGGTAACATACCTACATAGGCTGCCTATTAGCACCTTCCTACAGTACAGCGGTGGTTATACATGTTCTGTACTGCTCATTAGTTGTGCCAGGAGGACCGTCTCCTTTGGACACTTAGTGAGGGTGACTCTTTTTTTTTTCTGGTACACTGTGTATAATGGACAGAACCCTTAAGAAGCCACAATCCTCTAAATAGTAATTTACAGTCTTCAGAAAATTTTTGTGACTGTTATATGTAACGACTAACTTTATCTGCTGCTTAATTTTTATTAATTTTAATTGTATCTTATTTTAAGATTACATTTTGGAGATTTCGAACCACTTCCCAGTTTTTATCTGAACTATCTTGTTAAGTTACAATGGTTTAAACATAGAATAGTCAGTTAGCGGGTAGCTTCCAACAACAATGTCCTTTATTGAGTAGCGGTAAAATCTAAAGACACAATACACACACAATGTCTATGATCCGAAACATGTAGATGTTGTGTGTATATTGTGTGTTTGGATTTTATCGCTACTCAATAAAATACATGATTTTCATTGGAAGCTGGAATCAACTAATAGAGATATAGAGATATATATTGGTATACTCATTAAGGGTGCTCTTTATCATTAGGGAGACAACAAATATGCAGTGATATGAAAAATATGCATGATGAGTTTCATATGCCAGGCAGCACTACTTTTTTTTAGGAAGAATATGTACAAATGCAAGAAAAGCTAATTTGTATATTGTTCCCAGAAACCCAAAGGTATACAAATTAGCTTGCCTAGAAAACACAAACAGGGGGTATCCTATCTAATTCTATCAGAATGAAGATAAATTTGTATCTATTTTCCTAGGAGATGAAAGCAGTGTTACCGTGAATTCAATACTTATCATGAATATTTTTTTGTCTCTCTAATGATAAAGAGCACTGCAAAGAGTACTCCACAAGACTAGTCAGCAAAGGAAGTCAATTTTGTCTTGAGACATTCTGGTTCTTTTCTCTTTTCCTGAAGGAGAGCCAGCTTGTATGTCTCACTGAAATAAGTGTAATACTGGGTGTGAAATTGTATTTTGTTTTTGTTTTTTTTTTTATAGAAAATTCGGTTACATACATCAATTTCAGTTAAAGATTGGGTAGGTCTCTCTTCTACGCTCATGTTTGTTTGGCTTAAAAAAATATATATATGAGGCCTTGTGTTTCAAAGTTTCACATCAGTGTTTAATTTCTCTATTTTTTCAAAAATTGCTAATCTCTAAGGGTGCCTTCATATGCTACAGATTTTTTTGCAACATTTTCTGAGACTGAATATCAGTTGCATTTACCTGAATAGGGTTTGCAAAAATGCATGTGCTTGCTGCTGCTTTGAAATTGGAACTGATTTTCAGTCATGGAAAATTCAGCAAAATCCCCAACATGTGAAGGCACCTTAATATTTATGCATAACAGCCCAGTGTAGGTCACACAGTTCTGACCTCTGTCAGGTAAATAGAGGCCTATTGAGCATTTGTGTTACACACATTCTTGATGTTTATGTCAAAAGTATACTGTAAACGCAGTGTTAATAAACCCTTAGAAATATAACCAGGCATGTATCCAAAACATGTTGTGAATAGAGATGAGCGAGCACTAAAATGCTCGGGTGCTCGTTATTCGAGTCAAACTTTTCCCGACGCTCGGGTGCTCGTTTCGAATAACGAACCCCATTGAAGTCAATGGGAGACTCGAGCATTTTTGCGGGGGACCAAGGCTCTGCCTAGGGAAGGCTGGGTGAAAACCTGGAAACCTCAGAAAATGATGGAAACACCACGGAAATGGACAGGGAACAGCAGGGGCAGCATGCATGGATGCCTCTGAGCCTGCCTAATCCCACCATTACCCCAAATTCTCCTGCAACAGCCTGGTGGTTACCCTCATGGCAATTGTGCTCACCCAGACCAAGAAAGGCGAGGCACATACCCATCACATGTTAGGAAAGCACCCAACTAGGTGCAAAGAAAAATTGTTTAGAGAGAGGGCCTGTAGGTGGACCTCCGGAAAAATTATTTGGAGAGAGGGCCTGTAGGTGGACCTCCGGAAAAATTGTTTAGAGAGAGGGCCTGTAGGTGGACCTTCGGAAAAATTGTTTGGAGAGAGGGCCTGTAGGTGGACCTCCAGAAAAATTGATTACAGAGAGGGCCTGTAGCTGGACCTTCGGAAAAATTGTGGTAAAAGAGTGCCAGTTGGACCTCTAAAAAATGGCTTTTTTGGGTCAGCGTTAGGCAAAGACGACAAGGAGGAGGAGTAGAGAAGAGGAATCGGATACATAAGTAATGTTAATCTTTAGCTGCTTTCCCTCGGAGGAAATTTGAATTCCGGTGAAATCCAGGATTTGTTCATTTTAATAAGCGTCAGCCTGTCAGCGCTGTCAGTTGACAGGCGTGTACGCTTATCTGTGATGACGCCACCAGCTGCACTGAATCCCCGCTCTGACAACATGCTAGCGGCAGGACAGGCCAGCACCTCTAAGGCATACAGCGCCAGTTCAGGCCACGTGTCCAGCTTTGAAACCCAGTAGTTGTATGGAGCAGAGTATCGGTCCGGACCTTGGTATGGTCAGATAGGTACTCCCTCACCATCTTTCTGTAAAGCTCCCCCCTACTCTGCCTAGACTGGGGACAGATGACAGTGTCTTGCTGGGGTGACATAAAACTGGCAAAGGCCTTGGAGAGCATTCCCCTGCCAGTGCTGGACAAGCTGCCTGCTTGGCTCTTCTCCCCCGCTACTTGGCCCACAGAACCATGCCCTCTGCCGCTAGCGGCGCCAGATGGGAAGGATTGTTTCAGCTTGTGCACCAGGGCCTGTTGATATTGATTCACTCTCATACTCCTTTCCTCTACAGGGATGAGAGTGGAAAGGTTCTGCTTGTACCGTGGGTCCAGGAGAGTGAACACCCCGTAATCGGTGTTTGAAAAAATGCTTCTAAAGCGAGGGTCACGGGATAGGCAGCCTAACATGAAGTCTGCCATGTGCGCAAGAATTCCCTCTCCTCACTGGCCTGACTCTCCATTTCCTCCTCCTCCTCCTCTAAGTCCTCCTCTTCAGCCCATACACGCTCAAGAGTTAAAAAGGACTGAGTACTGGTACCCTCTTCTGTCTTGCCGACATTCTCCTCCTCTTCCTCCTCATCCTCATCCCCCTCCTCCGATACGCGCTGAGAAACAGACCGGAGGGTGCTCTGGGGTATGTCTTGAGGAACCGCTGAACTATTAGATTGAACACATGGATCAGGCAGGCTGCCGAGTTGCAGAGCCGCCACCAGGTTACGCCCGTTGTCCCACACAACCATGCCTGGCTTGAGGTTCAGCAGTGCCAGCCACACATCGGTCTGCACCGTGATGCCCTGTAACAGCTCTTGGGCAGTGTGCCTTTTGTCACCTAAGCTCAGCAGTTTGAGCACCGCCTGCTGGCGCTTACCCATGGCACTGCTGCTGCGCCTAGAGCTACCGACTGAAGGCGCCGTGCCCACGGATGGTAATTCGGAGGAGAATGTGGAGGAGGAGGAGGGGTCGAAGGAGGAGGCATAGTACGTCTGAGAGACCGTGACCGAGGTTGGCCCCGCAATCCTCGGTGTGGGCAGTACATGAGCGGCCCCAGGGTCAGACTCGTTATTTGCCTCCACCAAGTTAACCCAATGTGCCGTCAGTGATATATAGTGTCCCTGCCCGGCAGCACTTGTCCACGTGTCCGTGGTTAGGTGGACCTTCTCAGAAACAGCATTGGTCAGGGCACGGATGATGTTCTATGACACTTGCTGATGTAGGGATGAGACGGCAAATCGGGAAAAATAGTGGCGGCTGGGGACCAAATACCGAGGGGCAGCCACCGCCATGAGATTGCGAAAGGCCTCGGTCTCTACCAGCCTATAGGGCATCTCCAGGCTCAGCAATTTGGAGATGTGGACGTTGAGGGCTTGGGCATGTGGGTGGAACTGTATTTCCTCTTGCGCTCCAGCGTCTGCTGTAAAGACAGCTGAACGCTGCGCTGGGACACATTGGTGGACACTGTGGAGGATCGTGGAGGCGAAGGTGTGGTTTTCCGGCGGGAGGCGCTCGTGCCGGGGTCCTGGGCAGGGGGTTGACTAGCAGAGGCAGCGAGTGTCACAGGGGAAGGAACAGTGGTGTGAACCGCAGGAGGTGGTGAACGGCCTTGGTTCCATTGAGTGGGGTTTTTAGCACTCATATGCGCATGCTGGTGGTGGTTAGGCTAGTAGTGGTGGCACCCCTGCTGATCCTGGTGTGGCACAGGTTGCACACCACAGTCCGTCGGTCATCCTCACTTTCTTTAAAGAACCTCCAGACTTGCGAACATCTAGGCCTCGCCACGGGAGCTTTACTACGTGAAACAGTTGCTGCTGAAGCACCAGCTCTGGCACTGCTTCTCCCTCTGGCCACACCACTGCCTCTTCCAACCTGTTCTGGTGCAGCACTCGCCTCCGCCTCAGAAGCACTGTCTTCACTTGGCTTATCAACCCAGCTTGGGTCAGTCACCTCGTCATCCTCCGATTCCTCAGTTTGCTCCCCCTCAGTCTGCTCCCCCCTCGGACTTCCTGCCCTGACAACAACTTCACCACTGTCTGACAACCGTGTCTCCTCATCGTCCGACACCTCTTTACAAACTTCTTCCACTAACTCAACATTGTCATCATCATCATCATCATCACCCACAGACTGCGACAGTTGGAAAACTTAGGCATTGGGAACGAGGTCAGCAGCAACCTGAGAAGTGGTTTGTGACCCTGGGAAGGGTCCAGAAAACAGTTCCTGAGAGTATGCCGGATCACATTCCAAATTTTCCTGGGAGGGGGCAGACTGGGGGGAAGGAGGTTGAGGTGGAGGAGCCAGAGGAGTGCTCCCTTGGGTAACGTGGGTGGACTGCGTGGAAGACTGACTGGTGGACAAATTACTTGAAGCATTGTCCGCAATCCACGACATCAACTGTTCGCACTGTTGTGGTTTCAACAGTCCTCTACCACGTGTCCCTGTAAGTTGAGACATGAAGCTAGGGAGTGTAGCTCTGCGGCGTTCCCCTGCTCCCTCATCAGCAGGTACTGTCTCACCCTGCCCAGGACCACGGCCTCTGCCCCCTGCAGTAATTGAATGCCCACGTCCACGCCCCCACGCCCTCGTCCTCGACCCTTAGCCCTGGGGTTCAACATTTTCTGTATATAAGTGTATTATATAAAAAATAAAAAAATAAATGGGCCTGCTGTACTGAAAACCACAAACTTGTTCAGTCTGGTTGAATTAAGTGACAGAAAATACGGATTGGAGTGAGTGTACTGAACTCTGACACACAATGGATTTGTATCACTGAGCTAAAACAACAAAAAAACTATTTTTTTTATATATTTTTTTGTAGTGTTGTTTTTTTGGGAACGTGACGTTCAGAAACTATCGTAGAGCTAACTGACACCCTGCTGACGGTGGTTATTTTGACTGCGACCCAGACAAATGTCGCACAGAGATTTTTGGGATCAAGCTATATACGTGACAGCAAAAGACTTGGTTGTATTAAGTGACGTACAGAAAGTGTCACCTGGACAGAAAATATGGATTGGAGTGAGTGTACTGAACTGTGACAGACAGACAGAATGGTTCCACGCAGCTATGTGAAATGGATTTGTATCACTGAGCTAAAACAACAAAAAAACTATTTTTTTCAATTTTTTTTGTAGTTTTGTTTTTTTTGGAACGTGACGTGCAGAAACTATCGTAGAGCTAACTGAAACCCTGCTGACGGTGGCTATTTTGACTGTGACCCAGACAAATGTCGCACAGAGATTTTTGGGATCAAGCTATATACGTGACAACAAAAGACTTGGTTGTATTAAGTGACGTACAGAAAGTGTCACCTGGACAGAAAATACGGATTGGAGTGAGTGTACTGAACTGTGACACACAGAATGGTTCCACGCAGCTGTGTGAAATGGATTTGTATCACTGAGCTAAAACAACCAAAAAACTATTTTTTTTAAAATTTTTTTTGTAGTTTTGTTTTTTTTGGAACGTGACATGCAGAAACTATCGTAGAGCTAACTGACACCCTGCTGAAGGTGGCTATTTTGACTGCGACCCAGACAAATGTCGCACAGAGATTTTTGGGATCAAGCTATATACGTGGACAGCAAAAGACTTGGTTGTATTAAGTGACGTACAGAAAGTGTCACCTGGACAGAAAATACGGATTGGAGTGAGTGTACTGAACTGTGACAGACAGAATGGTTCCACACTGCTGTGTGAAATGGATTTGTATCACTGAGATATAACATTATAAAAAAAAGGGGGTTATATATGGCAATAGCTGCACTACTAGTGCCAGCCAGCCAGCCAAGCCAGGAGACAAAAAAAAAATTCTTGTAGCCCTTAGTAAGGCTGTTGGGTTCTTTGTGGGTGATTCCTGCCTAACAGAGAACTAAATGCAGGCCCTAACACTCTCCCTGAAACGCAGCAGCTCTATCCCTAACGACATCCAGGCGGCATCTGAGCCAAGCACCGCGGCCAGTCACTAGTATATTCCAGGGTCACCTGATCAGGCCAGCCAACCCCTGCTATCGACATGTAAGGGCCCCACGTGCTGCTGGGTGAACCGCAGAGTCTCCTGGTTTGTGATTGGCTGAGTTTATAGGCGCCAAAAATGCACGATGCGGAAGTTGCCATTTCCTCGAGCATGGCGAGATACTCGTCCGAGCAGCGAGCACTTACGAGTACCCTAATACTCAAACGAGCACCAAGCTCGGACGAGTATGCTCGCTCATCTCTATTTAGCACTCATATGCCTGTGCATGCTGGTGGTGGTTAGGCTAGTACTGGTGGCACCCCTGCTGATCCTGTTGTGACACAGGTTGCACACCACAGTCCGTCGGTCATCCTCAATTTCTTTAAAGAACCTCCAGACTTGCGAACATCTAGGCCTCGCCACGGGAGCTTCACTACGTGAAACAGTTGCTGCTGATGCACCAGCTCTGGCACTGCTTCTCCCTCTGGCCACACCACTGCCTCTTCCAACCTGTTCTGGTGCAGCACTCGCCTCCGCCTCAGAAGCACTCTCTTCACTCGGCTTATCAACCCAGCTTGGGTCAGTCACCTCGTCATCCTCCGATTCCTCAGTCTGCTCCCCCCTTGGACTTCCATCACTCATCATCATCACCCACAGACTGCGACAGTTGGAAAACTTGGGCATCGGGAAAGAGGTCAGCAGCAACCTGAGAAGTGGTTTGTGACTCTGGGAAGGGTCCAGAAAACAGTTCCTCAGAGTATGCCGGATCGCATTCCAAATTTTCCTGGGAGGGGGCAGACTGGGGGGAATAGGTTGAGGTGGAGGAGCCAGAGGAGTGCTCCCTTGGGTAACGTGGGTGGACTGCGTGGAAGACTGACTGGTAGACAAATTACTTGAAGCATTGTCCGCAATCCACGACATCAGCTGTTCGCACTGTTGTGGTTTCAACAGTCCTCTACCACGTGTCCCTGTAAGTTGAGACATGAAGCTAGGGAGTGTAGTTCTGTGGTGTTCCCCTGCTCCCTCATCAGCAGGTACTGTCTCACCCTGCCCAGGACCATGTCCTCTGCCCCCTGCAGTAATTGAATGCCCACGCCCACGTCCTCGACCCTTAGCCCGTGGCAACACATTTTCTGTATATAAGTGTATTATATGTACAAAAAAAATGGGCCTGCTGTACTGAAACCCACAAACTTGTTCAATCTGAACAAGAAAATATATAGGTGGATAAGTTAGAGCAAAATGACGTATGTTATTACGTACCGTGCAGTATGGAGCAATTACACTGAAACTATTAGATTAGGCAGACTTGGTCTGCTTAAGTGCAACCCAGACAAATGTCGCACAGAGATTTTGGTAATGTAGCTGTATCAGTGACAGCAAA
Organism: Rhinella marina; assembly: GCA_900303285.1. Classification (NCBI taxonomy): domain Eukaryota; kingdom Metazoa; phylum Chordata; class Amphibia; order Anura; family Bufonidae; genus Rhinella; species Rhinella marina. The sequence continues at coordinate 198,989 of ONZH01014666.1, forward strand.
AGACCTTTTTTAATTACGTGACGTATAGAATGTGTCACCTGGACAGAAAATACGGAGTGTGGTTTGTATATAGGTGGATAAGTTTGTGGTGAGTGGACAGCTGAACTGTGACACACAGAATGGTTCCACACAGCTGTATGAAATGGATTTGTATCAATGAGATAAAACAACAAAAACCTATTTTTTTATATATTTTTTTTAAATATTTTTTTATATATATATTTTTTTTAACGTGATGTGCAGAAACTATCAGAGAGCAAACTCAGCCCCTTCTGACTATGGCTATTTTGACTGCAACCCAGACAAATGTCGCACATGTGTGGTTTGTGGTGAGTGGACAGCTGAACTGTGACACACAGAATGGTTCCACACAGCTGTATGAAATGGATTTGTATCACTGAGATAAACTAATTTAAAAAAAAATGTTCTATATGGCGATAGCTGCACTACTAGTGCCAGCCAGGAGACAAAGAAAAATGTCTTGTAGCCCTTAGAAGGGCTGATGGGTTCTTTCGATATCGCTCCTGCCTAACAGAGAACTAAATCCAGGCCCTAACACTCTCCCTGAAACGCAGCAGATCTGTCCCTAACCACATCCAGATAGCATCTGAGCCGAGCACCGCGGCCAGTCACTAGTATATTCCAGGGTCACCTGATCAGGCCAGCCAACCCCTGCTATCGACATGTAAGGGCCCCACGTGTAGCAGCATTTCATCATTGCTCCTATTGAAGTCAAGCTAAAGGGACTGTTTTGTCAAACACATAGAACTGTTGCATCTTTGCTCGCCCATGCACCAGAAACAAATCTACCCTAGCAAAGATCTGGCATTGATTTGCACCATCATTTACATCAGGCATAATTTATAGGTGCTACATACAGTAAATGTGTAAGCCTTTGAGAGCTGCAAAAAAAACTCTAAATGTTGCAAAGTTTTTGCATAAATGATGCTGTCAAAAATAGTGATGCCAGGTTTCTGGCACAAAGACCATGATAGATTAGTAATTATGCTGAAAGTCAATGATATCAAAAATTATATGCTAAATGATTATTTAGGGAGCATAAATAGTTCAGTGCACATAAGATTCTGCTTTATCTTGCAATCACGTTGGTAAATAAAGTGTCCAAATTATCAGTGTTCTTTTTCTCACTCCATTTGCATATCCCAGAAGAATTTCATACCAGTAAACACATGAATGGCAAATTTGTCAGTAATCTCTGTTCTTCTGACTTAATAAACTACAGATCCCCTATGAATGTAGAATACATAACGACTATTTTGCAAAGCGCATGGATTTGACTGGAGCTTATGGTCCACATTGATTTTTTATTACTCCAACAATGTTTTTTATAAAGTTTGAATATCATTTTTAGAATAGAAATGCACAATACTCAGTTTAATGTTGTTATATCTTTCCAATTACTTTTTACAGAGATATTGGCAGTGAACTAACTGTGTGAAATGGAAATAGGGACTAATATAAAGAATAATTGAAGAACTGGGAGAAAGGGACTTTTCAATCTGTTCTGATAACTGACAACTACTAAGTGGTGATGTCTACCTTAAAGCCTAAAAAGGTGGCAATTCACCTTGGGTAGCTGTTGGTCAAAAGATTTTTTGGCTGACAGCTATTTACTAACCCCCCCATACACCTGCATACTTAGGTTTTCCGAGTATACATGTGTTCTTAGTGAAGGAAACAAGGCACCTTCGAGAGAGGCTTATCTCTCCTGAGAGTAAAGGATTGGACATGTTGAAATTAAACAGCCTGGTCATTTTCCCCCAGCCATCTGTTTTCAGGGGGAAGACAGAAGCCCCCATACACACTAGATGGCTATCTGGCATTGGTAAAATTAGCAGTCATTAACTAGTAAACATTAAAGGAGTTGTCATGACCAATCATGAGGATTTATTTAGAAGTTAAGGCAGTGCAGTGTAATGACTCGGTCCATTCAATTGAACTTGTATTTACACTATGCCACAATTCCACAGGAGATGATGTGTAGTGTGGTGAAAAGGAAGCAGAGGTTGTATGGTGTTGGAACCCGTTGATCACATATTGATGACCTATCCTGATGCTAGATCATGAATATGAGTGGCAAGACAACTCCTTTAATGTGTATGGCAGTTTTTTTGTTTAGTGAGAAAACAGTGCCTCGATTGTCCTGAAAAGTTGTATATGATATGTTATGGTGTCCTGTACCCAACCCCTTTCATGCTCTTAGTAATATCTCAACATGATAGTTGGTGGTAACAAAAGGTTGCACTGTTAGATTTTTTTAAATGAAAGAGTAGTCCAAAAATTATCCCTTTTTGTTAGCAATCCCTGTTTTGTTTTGTCTCCAAATCTGAAAAATAGTGGCTGTCATTTTGAGTGATCCATGTGGGATAAATCAAAAAGATTTGTATTTGCCAAAATTGTCTAAAGTATGACCAATACTAAGCATGAACAAAACCATATCTGTCTAAAGGTTGGGTCTAGAGATGAGCGAATCATCCAAAATTCGCTTCGCCGAATGTTCGTAAAATGTTTTAAAAGATTTGTACCTAATGTGAATCTATTTGGTCGAAGCTTCGTACAAATCATTTGTTATTCTGTCGTGTTCTGCGAACATTCGCGCACTAATAATGAAAATACAGTGATTAAAGGTACGCTACTTATGTGAACACGTACGCATGAGCGTACAAATTGCGTATGAATCCTCAGCGTACTATTGTCTAGCGATTGCTTAATACGCAGGCACGCAGGACGCTAGGCCACGGCGTGCACTCCTCAGAGGCAGAGCGACGTTTTACAAATGGCATCCAGGCGTTCTTCAACATTTAGCTCTGGAGAGCTTAAATACATGATCCGCCTGATGGTCCGGTAGAATTATAATGGCACACACCGACATCAGGACCAGCAAAAGAAGGAGATCCGACGCTTGCGGCCAACTATTGCGAATTCTACGAGTAGAAACTGCGGCTACATGTCCTTTGGCACTGCTGGCCTGTGCCACCTTCTCATTTTTTGGAGCTCCAGTTCTGGCTGGAAGTGGAACCCTTTTGCCTTTCCGTGCCAGACATTTTCACTTGACTGTGGCGCTGCAGGTCTTTGTCTCTCTCCCTGTCTCTATCCCTGCCTGATTAATATTACTAGCCCTGCACTTTCCCTGCACTGGCCCTGATATGTGTATTATTATGGATGCTCAGTGTTGTCGCAGCAACAGTCGCAGCACAACTGATGTCGCTTGCTTACCGAGCCTATGGGCCAATCAGAGCAAGCCCTTCCCACTAGGTCAGGTGATCGCTTTCTTCCCGGGCTTTTTGCCGCCTATTTTCTGTACGAATAACGAACTTACAGTAAAAGTTCGCTAATTAACTGAATTTGTACGCAGCAGCGTATAAATTAACTTATACGTAGCGTTAGCGTACAATTCATTGGACAAGTACATAGTGTATGCGTACAAAGGTTTAAGAACATTTAAGATTCGAACGGAGCGAATCTGAAAAAATCCGGATTCGCTTCGAAGTAGAAAATTTGTAAGATTTGATACGAATCTACGAAGTGGCAAAGAGATTCGCTCATCTCTAGTTGTGTCTGATATTGTGGCAGAGCTCCATTGAAAGGGCATCTGTCACCAGGAAATTCAGACAGGAATGGAAGTGCCTTCATAAAGGCAAACACTCAGGAAAGCAAAGAAGATCAGACTCTCCGACTAGAGTACCAGAAAATTCTTCGGTGGACCCAGGCTCTGATACCATAATGGGTCCCAAATATCCGGAAGAAAAATAAATTGGCTTCCTATGGAGCCAATCACTTGCTGCTAGGTTCTTTTCTTTGATCTAAAACATATTAAACTTTATTGATAATATAGGGGTTGGGCCTCGAGAAAAATTTCCTACCGTGGGCTTAGAGAACCAAAGACACTGAAAGAAGATATAAATACTTGGCACTTCTTTAAAAAAAAAGTATCATTTTTTAAATTTTCTTCTTAAAAATATGTACAAAAGCAGGGTGGATTTAATCCTACACATTTTGGATGAACTATATCACCCTTAAACAAAGTAATTCATGAATTTGCAATCCGCAAAACACTTACGGTCGTGTGAATGAGTCCTAAATCTAATCTAAGTTTTTTTTATTTTTTTCTAAAGACATTCTATTCTTCATGATAAAGGTTGTAGAGATTATATATTCTGAATTCTATGTCAATGAATTTAGTCCAGACATTAAAAAAAATCTTGTTTCTAAATTAAACAACTAAATAGATTATAGTCAAGTGCTATCATTTTATATATAATCATTGTGCTGTGTGGAATAAAGGAAAGACGTTTAAGCTGATGATCCTGTTCACATTCTCTATAAAAGAAACTATGACATGTTAATAGAGGTTACTCAAGATTGATTAGACTCTCCTAACCTGAAAATGAGAGTATGCCATCAGACGACCTCTAGATGATGTCCTCTAGAAGTCTGTATCATTGATGACAGCAGTGGAGTGATTGAAAGAATCCTCAATGCATACACAGTTGCCAAATGCTATCCAAACTAACATTTATTTAAATCATCTCACTAGGCCACCTGTATACTGAGCACTGTATTTCTAAGCAAGAAAACAGAAAGCAGTACATGCCTTAGGATTTACAGTATTTTTTTATTCTGTAATTACATTCATTTGCATTTTATTCTGATATCTGTTTAAATTAAACCTTGTAAATTACATTCTCAAATGTCCCGATCTATATGTTCTTACAGTACCCTATAAAAGGACAAGCTTTTCTTGCTTAGTTGCCGAGGATGAATATAATTTACAATGTATATTCTGTCCCTAAAACTAAATAATGAATGAATCCATAGTAAGACTTCCTTTAAGCATATTTTAGGTGGCTTTTATTGTTTAGAAACGCCATGCATTTTTTAACATTTTTGGGGAATTTTTAACATATTTTGCAAATCTGCAGTGTAAAAAAATGAGCCTAAGGCATTTGCCCTGGGTTACAGAATTTGTTTTATTCTAAAAGTAGCTCTACACTAATCCATGGTTTATGTAGTTTTATAGCTTAATGGGTTGTGTGGTTTTATAGCTCAATAGGGCTGAGTTGTAATACCACACACAACCTATAAACAGGTTTGATGCTGTTTTTTTTCTTGTCCTGGAAAACCTCCTTTAACTTGTATAGACATTACAAACACAGCCCATTGGTTTCAATGAACACATACAATTGTTTATTTCCCCTTGTGTGGGGTACTGGAAACCACGTTCAATAAAACTTCTAACCATAAAAAACTAAGTAAAAGTTTGTCAGATAAAAGCTGATATACATTCCTTGTTTATGATGAATCTACTAGTGTTGAGTGAAGCAATGCATTTGAAATAGAATTTGGTCTGAAGTTTAGGAAAA
>ONZH01014667.1:0-17465 GCA_900303285.1 Rhinella marina
GATTAGGCAGACTTGGTCTGCTTAAAGGGGTTGTCCAAGTTATTTTTTTGTTCTTTATATGTTTCTAACTTGTCAGGTATAACAACTTTCCCATATACTTTGTGTTTCTAAAGCTGCTGGTTTCTCAGAGTTGACTGAGGGTCACATGACCTGTGATATCAGCTTATCTCCCTGGTCTGTGATGTTTCGTGCACAAGCCTCAGAGTTCAGATAACACTCTGTACAAGAGACGTCACTGGCCACGCCCCCTTTCTTTGCCGGGCTCCTGCTATCTGCTCTCTCCCTGGATTCCTTCAGATAAAACATTAACCCCTTCAGCCAGAACACAGGGCTCAAGGCTTTACAACAAATAGTAGCTGCAGCAGTGAGAGGAGACAAATGCTGGGCAAGGAGCTATAGAGGAATTGTATTGTACAAGAACAGGTAGGGAGAATTTCCTGTGTGTATCAGCAGTGTCATTGTACAGCTGGGACTTGTAGTCCTACACATACAACATGCTGCTGAGTATCCCAGCAGGCAGACATGTACTCACAGCACTTATATTCACTGCCTTTGTAGAGAAGGGGGGAGGGGCAGAGATTGTTATTACTGCATGTAAACAAAGGCCAGAAGAGAATCAGGGAAATGAGGAAATATAGATTTTTTTTTGCCTAAAACTTGCTGAACTTAGTTATATATTGCTACCCATCTGATTTACAGTGCTATATTTGTTTTTTTTCATAACTTGGAAAACCCCTTTAAGTGCAACCCAGACAAATGTCGCACAGAGATTTTTGTAATGTAGCTGTATCAGTGAGAGCAAAAGACCTTTTTTAATTATGTGACGTACAGTATGGGTCACCTGGACAGAAAACACGGATTCTGGTTTGCATATAGGTGGATAAGTTAGAGCAAAATTACGTATTTTATTACGTACCTTGCAGTATAGAGCAATTACACTGAAACTATTAGATTAGGCAGACTTGGTCTGCTTAAGTGCAACCCAGACAAATGTCGCACAGAGATTTTTGTAATGTAGCTGTCTCAGTGAGAGCAAAATACCTTTTTTAATTAAGTGACGTACAGAATGTGTCACCTGGACAGAAAATACGGATTGTGGTGACTGGACAGCTGAACTGTGACACACAGAATGGTTCCACACAGCTGTATGAAATGGATTTGTATCACTGAGATAAAACAACAAAAAAACTTTTTTTTTGTATTTTATTTTTTTTTTTTTTTATTTTTTATTTTTTTAACGTGACGTGCAGAAACTATCAGAGAGCAAACTCAGCCCCTGCTGACTGTGGCTATTTTGACTGCAACCCAGACAAATGTCGCACAGAGATTTTTGTAATGTAGCTGTATCAGTGAGAGCAAAAGACCTTTTTTACTGTTGTGACATACAGAATGGGTCACCTGGACAGAAAATACGGATTGTGCTTTGTGGTGAGTGGACAGCTGAACTGTGACACACAGAATGGTTCCACAAAGCTGTATAAAATGGATTTGTATCACTGAGATAAAACAACAAAAAAACAATTTTTTATATATATATTTTTTTTATATTTTTTTTATATATATATATATACTGGATATATATATATTTTTTTTTTTTAATGTGACGTGCAGAGACTATCAGAGAGCAAACTCAGCCCCTGCTGACTGTGGCTATTTTGACTGCAACCCAGACAAATGTCGCACAGAGATTTTTGTAATGTAGCTGTATCAGTGAGAGCAAAAGACCTTTTTTACTGTTGTGACATACAGAATGGGTCACCTGGACAGAAAATACGGATTGTGCTTTGTGGTGAGTGGACAGCTGAACTGTGACACACAGAATGGTTCCACACTGCTGTATGAAATGGATTTGTATCACTGAGTTAAAACAATTAAAAAAAAAGTGTTATATATGGCAATAGCTGCACTACTAGATCCAGCCAGCCCAGCCAGGAGACAAAAAAAATGTGTTGTAGCCCTTAGAAGGGCTGTTGGTTTCTTTTTAGATCACTCCTGCCTAACAGAGAACTAAATCCAGGCCCTAACACTCTCCCTGAAACGCAGCAGCTCTGTCCCTAACCACATCCAGACAGCATCTGAGCTGAGCACCGCGGGCAGTCACTAGTATATTCCAGGGTCACCTGATCAGGCCAGCCAACCCCTGCTATCGACATGTAAGGGCCCCACGTGATGCTGGGTGTACCGCAGAGTCTCCTGGCTTGTGATTGGCTGAGTTTATAGGTGGCAAAAATTCAAAATGCGGGAGATGCCATTTCCTCGAGCATGGCGAGATACTCGTCCGAGCAGCGAGCACTTACGAGTACCGTAATACTCGAACGAGCACCAAGCTCGGACGAGCACCAAGCTCGGACGAGCATGCTCACTCATCTCTAGTGCCAGTATATAGGGCCCCCAGTAGATGTCCCCATAGTGCTCCTTTCCCCCCTTCTCCATAGCGCCCCCCCCATAATGTGTGCCAGCATATAGGGTCTCCAGTATATACCCCCTTATAATATGTGCCAGTATATAGGGCTCCCAATAGATGCCCCCATAGTGCTCCCCCCTTCCATAGTGCCCCCCATAATGTACCAGTAATAAGGGCCCCTAAAGTGCTCCTTCCCCCTTCTCTATATTGCCCCCCTATAATGTGCCGTTAAATAGGGCCCCCAAAGCCTTTCCCCTATGCCCCCTATAATGTGCCAGTATTTAGTGCCGCCACCCCCTTCTTGACACAATATACGTTAAATAACTAAAACAATAAACACTTATACAATGGGGAAAAAAAAGTATTTAGTCAGTCACCAATTGTGCAAGTTCTCCCACTAAAAAAGATGAGAGAGGCCTGTAATTGACATCATAGGTAGACCTCAACTATGACAGACAAAATGAGAAAACAAATCCAGAAAATCACATTGTCTGATTTTTAAAGAATTTATTTGCAAATTATGGTGGAAAATAAGTATTCGGTCACCTACAAACAAGCAAGATTTCTGGCTCTCACAGACCTGTAACTTCTTCTTTAAGAGGCTCCTCTGTCCTCCACTCATTACCTGTAGTAATGGCACCTGTTTGAACTTGTTATCAGTATAAAAGACACCTGTTCACAACCTCAAACAGTGACACTCCAAACTCCACTATGGTGAAGACCAAAGAGCTGTCAAAGGACACCAGAAACAAAATTGTAGACCTGCACCAGGCTGGGAAGACTGAATCTGCAATAGAAGAAATCAACTGTGGGAGCAATAATTAGAAAATGGAAGACATACAATACCACTGATAATCTCCCTCGATCAGGGGCTCCATGCAAAATCTCACCCCGTGGGGTCAAAATGATCACAAGAACTGTGAGCAAAAATCCCAGAACCACACGGGGTGATCTAGTGAATGACCTGCAGAAAGCTGGGACCAATGTAGCAAAGGCTACCATCAGTAACACACTACGCCGCCAGGGACTCATAACCTGCAGTGCCAGACGTGTCCCCCTGCTTAAGACAGTACATATCCCTGCCCATCTGAAGTTTGCTAGAGAGCATTTGGATATTCCAGAAGAGTATTGGGAGAATGTCATATGGTCAGATGAAACCAAAGTAGAACTGTTTAGTAGAAACACAACTTGTCGTGTTTGGAGGAGAGTGAATGCTGAGTTGCATCCAAAGAACACCATACCTACTGTGAAGCATGGGGGTGGCAACATCATGCTTTTGGGCTGTTTCTCTGCAAAGGGACCAGGACAACTGATCCGTGTACTGTACATGAAAGAATGAATGGGGCCATGTATCGTGAGATTTTGAGTGCAAACGTCCTTCTATCAGCAAGGGCATTGAAGATGAAACGTGGCTGGGTCTTTCAGCAAGACAATGATCCCAAGCACACCGCCAGGTCAACGAAGGAGTAGCTTTGTAAGAAGCATTTCAAGGTCCTGGAGTGGCCCAGCCAGTCTTCAGATCTCAACCCCATAGAAAACCTTTGGAGGGAGTTGAAAGTCCGTGTTGCCCAGTGACAGCCACAAAACATCACTGCTCTAGAGGAGATCTGCATGGAGGAATGGGCCCACATACCAGCAACAGTGTGCGCCAACCTTGTGAAGACTTACAGAAAACGTTTGACCTCTGTCATTGTCAACAAAGGATATACTGTATAACAAAGTATTGAGATGAACTTTTGTTATTGACCAAATACTTATTTTCCACCATAATTTGCAAATACATTTTTTTAAAAATCAGACAATGTGATTTTCTTTTTCTTTCTCATTTTGTCTCTCATAGTTGAGGTCTACCTATGATGTCAATTACAGGCCTCTCTTTACAGGCCATCTTTTTAAGTGTGGGAACTTGTACAATTGGTGGCTGACTAAATCCTTTTTTTCCCCACTGTACTTACCTCCATGACACACTCAGCGATGTGATGCAGGCCTCTTCCGGCCTGTGTCCTGCTCTGTACGGCTCATGCAGCGCAATGACGTCATTGCACCGCCTGCGCCGGCCTCTTATCGGCTTCAGGCACTAGGCTTGCAGTCTATCAGAGGAAATGACGGTGGAGACGCCTCTCCCCTGCCCCGCCTCACTATTCATCTGGATCGTCGTCCAGAGGACGGCGATACAGATGAAAATAGATGAGCGCTTCCATTGTGGAAGCTGTGCCCTGCCGCCGGTGAGAAAGGGCCCCCCTCCCGCACTGGGCCCCTGTGCAGCCGAACCGGCTGCACAGGCGGTATTTCCGCCCCTGTCTCTTTGTACATTACTGTGAATTGCAGCAACAAGCATAGCTAGTCCTTTCTGTTAATGAAACAGTCACTGTTGATCACTATAACAGGGAGGTCTCATACAGTATATGGACACATGCATCATTGTATAGGTCATCAAGATTCCTAGCTAATCCCTAGCTAAGCCAAACTAAAAGCATATAGCAGATCTTAGTAAAGGGGGAAAAACACTGCACCCCTGCAGGAGCTGTGTCCCAATAACTCTTTAATGGAACAAAAGAAGTACATGGAGGCAGTGCCAATAAAGTAGTGGAGACCCAATAACAGAAAGACCTGAATTCAGTAATTAGGAGGGCTGTAAACATACTTTTGGCTAAATGTGTAATTGTACATATTGGCAGCTTTTAATCTTTGGTGGGTTCCTAGAGGAGGTATGGAAGAACTAGGAGTGGAAATACAAAGGAGTCCGTGAGTATGCTGTGAGCATTTTTTTTTTTTTTGTCTGTTAAAAACGGCACAATAAAGTGGGTTTACTCATCCTGTCTAATATAAAGACAGCATCAGACAAGCAGTCAATCATGCATCAAATTTATCATAGCAGCTCACATTGTTTGATAAATGTATTGCATTGTTAGACACTAGAGATGAGCAAATCTATTTGCCGCTTTGTAGATTCGTATTGAATCCTCCATTTTTCCTAATGGAAATCCGAATCCAGATTTTTTCAGATTCACTTTGTATTATTCGTAAATGTTCTTAAAATTTTGAACGCTAACGCTACATACACAACGTACACAATGTACGCATTCTTCTTGCCCTGGCCCCCCGAAGCGGGAAAATGACGATACGCCCCCTCAAGAGCGGGAAAGTGAAGACACGCCCCCCTCAGAATCGGGAAAAACCAGCCCGGCCCACCGGGAACTAACTATTTGTGAAGACTCCTCCCTCATTACTCCGCCCTCCTCTCCAGTTTAAGCCAGCGGTGAACAAGATACCACAGCATGGCGAAGCAACTGCGACCAAAGTGGGGAGAGATGGTCTTTTGGAACGAGTACCCCAAACCAACGTCCGCTCCAGAGATCAGAGCGTCACAATTGTGCAAGAGAGTCTAACCAGCTCCTGAGTCGATGTTCGCCTTGCCGGCTAGGGGGGCTGCTGCGGCTGGTGCGGCCAAGGGGGCTGGAGCATCCACTTCGCCGCCTAGGAGGAGAACAACAATACATTCCATACGGCAGAATCAGATTGTGCCAGTATCAATGACGGCCCATGCCCAGACCCTATGGGACTACAAGAATGCAGTGGAGGACTGGGTCATCCTAGTACTGGAACATCCGAGGCCGGGAGACCCTACTCTGGAGCGGTGAAAGGGAACCGTCCTGTGTTTTTCAGTGGAGCGAGGCTCTGGTTTTCTGGTGGATGACGAGGATGGCGAGGAGTACTTTGTGGGCTGCATGTCAGTAAAACGGCCGTACCTGCCCCAACCCCGTCACAGCCTGTACGTGGACGATCAGGTGGAATACACACCCATGGCATCCCTAAAAGGCCCCTTTGCTACCGAGGTTACCTTATTATCTAAGCCCCTGGTCCCTACATCACCACCAGAAGTTTGGCCGGAGGAACCAGCAGGCGCATGACACGTGCGCTGCCTACAGGAGTCACCAGATGGCACCCTCCATTTAAGGGAGAAGCCACAGCCGGAGCCTCTGATCCCTGGACTGCCACCACCACCGCCATCACAGTCCTTTCAGCTGGGTCTGCTGACGACATCAATGTTTACTTTCCAGTCCACAGTGATCCACCAGTAACAACTGACGCTTTTTCCCTGGGTGCAACCTTGACTGAACCGCTGCAAATGGCTGCAGCGCTCACCAGTGTGACCACGACCCGGTGAAGTCCGACTTCTGGCAGAAGAGGGCCGTGGAGCTCCACCACAGCAGCCAGCTTGGCCTAAAAGAGGCAGGAGCATCCTCTGATTTCATTCAGTAGCAGTTCAAGCGAGGAGGACTTCAGGTCCCTCATCTGAGGAACCCTTATACTGGCTGAGTGATTTATAGGACACCTCTGGAGGACCTATGGGAGCCATAACATGGACTGCACCTGACAGGTGAGAGCTAGTTGGCACTTGTTTTTAGTTTATGTTGTTTTTATTGCCCCCTTTTTGACTCTCACCCAGATGGACAAGGCTTGTTAGGAGTCCCCCCCCCATTCTGCAGAAAAGTCCCAGTTGAGCCTAAGCGCGCCTATTTTCCTTTCCCCCCTTCTCAGGTTATTTGGGAGCCCCCTTTGCAAAAAAGATTCTCTATTTGCTGCTATTTTCTATTATCCGTGTGGATTACACGTTACCTGTTTGGATTACAAAATTACCTCACGTGGATTACAATTGAATTTTGGACTGTGTTCCAGTTTTTTATCATTCCAAGCAGCCACGAGGAGAGACTGAAACGTATATCTGAGCCTATTATGCTTGCAAATGTGAAATTGATTGCACTAAAATGTTTTCATAATTGTCTTTGCTGTATTTTAGCAATAATGTTTTTACAGGTTCAGCAACGTTCAAGCATTTTAGCCCATCGTGTGTATTCTTTTTCAGGTACTGCAATGTGTCCTATCATGCACTTGTTGCACAATTGTACAGTGTTTTTAGTAAATTATGCATTTAGCCGGATAGCTAGCACCTTACTTTTCTAGCTCATATTTTCATAGCCTCTAAAGACTGTACGCCGTGGCCTAGCCTCTTGCGTATGACGCAATCGCGAGCCGATAGTACGCTAAGGATTTGTACGCAGTTTGTACGCTAATGCTTACGTATTGCGTACTTTTAACAACACTGGCTGTATGTTCGTAATTTGTGCAGGAATGTTCGCAAAACAAAGATTATTTTTTAACACAAATTTGACGGAATAAATTTGTATTAAGAACTAATCTTGTCAGAAATTTGTTGATTATTCGTCGAAGCGATTTTTGGATGATTCGCTCAGAACAGTCATCGGTTGGCTGAGAGTGAAACAAAATTTCAGTGTTTTGTGACATCATAAATCACAACCATTTCAGCTGAGCCATGCCACTTCATGAGCTACAAAAACAAAACAGGCAAGAAAAGCACAGTGGATTATTCTTTCTGGTGCATTTGCTTCATAAACAGGTCTAAAACTTGAAAGAACATAACAGAAATTATACAAAGTCTTTGCCCCAAATGTTTTTGTATTGTTTGGTATAATAGTAGAAGCGGTCATGATGCAGTGCTCTTAAAAAGAACAACATATTTTTTATAGCAGATCTCTTCTAATATATTATGTACAGTATAAAATATGTTTTTCTTTTTTTCCAATAATACTAGGGGGATCAATTCGTATATAGTATTCACTGACTGTTGTCCTGCTATTTATATCAGGGCGGCTATATCTCCGTACAGTATGTACTTAAGTGTCTAGACTGCTGCCATGTGCTTTATAGATATATATAATCAATGTAGCAGAGTCTATAATATATTAGTTTATATAGACTGCTATACTAGTTCTATATAGAATAGAGGATGTGAGTCAAGCAATTTTCAGCACATACAGTAGCTGATGTGTCATTTTATTATTACTACAGTAGATCATAGGATAAGAAACACATGACAATACTGTAGTCATGAAGTGTGTGTGTGTGTTGGGGGGGGTGCTCGGGTGCTCTGGCCGAACACTAGGTGGTGCTCGAGTGCTCGGCCAAGCACTCGAGTATAATGGAAGTCAATGCAAGAAGACCAGGCACCCCCTGCTCGGATGAGGGGAGGGTGTCTGGTCCATAGGGAAATGTCAGAAAATGGTGGAAACACCACTGAAATGGTTAGGGAACAGCATGGGGAGGATGTCTGGATGCATCTTGGACACCAAAGTCACTGCTATTAAAGATAATGGCCGACTATTACGCCACTTTTACAGAATGACAAAAATACCCCCCAAAAACCCAAGATAACATCGATTTTACAGGAAATATTGTTAGGAAACATAGATTTACTTGTACGTTAAGCACAAGTGCTGCCACAAATTACACTAATGAGGCACTCCCATACAACAGGTATAGCATATAAAGGAGGGCCTCATTCACATTGTGGTATAATTGTGGGACTCCGACACTCATAAAGCCTATGCACTAAGGGAAAGGGCTGCCAAAAATTACAAGGATCAGGCACTCCAATACACCCTTTATTACACATAAAGTAGGGCATCAGACACACCCATGAAAAATTATCATTGATGTCCTGCTGCTGACACTCAAAAACAATAGGGGTGACATGCTGCTGCTGCGCAGACCGTCCAAGAAATTTAAGAGTGACACTCTGCTGCCGAGCTGACCGAGAAAAATTTTAAGGGACACATGCGGCTGCCGAGCTGACCGCCAAAAAAATTTAAGTAACACATGCTGCTGCCACCGCACCGCTAAGAGTTGCTGACGACTGTTTTTTGCTGCGGCAGGCCGGGGCCCCCCAGCGGCGTGTGCCGCATCGACCGTTCCACTCTCATTCTCCGCTCCGTCGCCAGGGGGTCGCCTTCTTCAAGGGCCCCCGGAGAAGGAGCCAGAGAAACGGCTACCACATCCAATGAAGGCAGCAGGCGCTTAAATTACCCACTCCCGACTTGGGGAGGTAGTGCCGAAAAATACTCTTTCGAGGCCCTGTAATTGGAATGAGTACACGTAAAATCCTTTAACGAGGATCTATTGGAGGGAAAGTCTGGTGCTAGCAGCCGTGGGGTGTGGTCGTGTTTGGAGGAGCTCCTGTGTGTGCCTAAGACTTGCTTGGGATTGCTACACCTTTCTCAGCCCAGGACCTGCCTCTTCCCCAGGAAGGTGGTAGGTCCCTGGGCAATGAAGCCAGGAAAAGCCCAGGATCCTGATTCCCGGGGTAAGCCGGCAGGGAGTAGGGGAGGCGAATTACCGGCCTCTGGAACCATCATCCACCCCAGAGGTGAGAAGATCTAGCAGGGGTCGTGCTGATGTGGCCCCTGTGGCCTCTGGGAGTAAAGCTGTGGAGATCGTTGGCAAGTCCAAGGGGGCGGACAGTAGCCCCCAGGGTGAAGGACGGAGTGCTCCTGGAGGGGAGTCGTGCCGGGTGGCGGGTGACTGGGGAAGCTGGAAGCCCCTGGAGCCCATCACCGCCTACAGCTCCAGGATCGCGGCCTACCTCCGGGAGTATGAAGAGGTCAGAAAGCATAAAGATAGAGCGTCTGAAGGCCGACAGGGCTTCTAAAAAGAATAAGCCCGAAATTTCCCTAAAGGTGAAAAGCCTAAAAGCGGAGATAAAGCGGCTGGGTTGAAGAAAGATGGAGATCCTAAATGGCAGCGGCCAGGGGCGTAGCTAAAGGCTCATGGGCCCTGGTGCAAGAGTTCAGCTTGGCCCCCCCTCCCCTTCCCACAGCGCTGGTGCACCTAGCTT
The DNA here is from genome assembly GCA_900303285.1 of Rhinella marina. Taxonomy (NCBI): domain Eukaryota; kingdom Metazoa; phylum Chordata; class Amphibia; order Anura; family Bufonidae; genus Rhinella; species Rhinella marina. The sequence continues at coordinate 10,098 of ONZH01014667.1, forward strand.
TTCTGCGGGCCAAGACAAAAATTGAACCCCCCCATGCCAAAATCTCACCCTAACCTTTACCGTCCTAACATTACGTCTATCACTACAGAACATACAGGGTAAGGTTACATTCACACGACCCATTCACTTAAATGAACACTGTGTGCTGTCCGCATCTGTATGTCAATTCCTATTTTTGTCCGTTTTGCGGACAAGGATAGGCATTGTTACAGTGGATCTGCAAAAAAAAACGGATGCCATACGGAACATCATCCGTTTTTTTTGCGGATCCACAATTTGCAGACCGCAAAACACAACGTTCGTGTGAATGTAGCCTAATACAGCGCCCCATACCTAGTACATCCAGTGACGTCTCCTCTGATGTAGATCTTCTCTTTCCTCATCTTCTCCTTTCAGACCAGACACCATTTTTCAGCCATTTCTTATCTCTGCAGTTTGACAGAAAAAAAATCTTAGTTTACTACTTTTCCATCATCCTCCCGTCTTCTGGACAAATCATCCTACCAGCCCCAGTACTGTGCCACTAGTACCACACAGATAGTGCCCTTCAATAATTATTGGCACACAGTGTCCTAAAGTAACTGAGCCCAGCAAATAGTGTCCCGTAATAGTGCGCCCAGTAATAGTGTAAACATAACGCCCCCCAGAAATAACTGCGCTATGCTGATACTGTGCCATGGGTGCCCCCCCACAGTAATAGTGCTCCCCAAAGTCCCAACTAATAATTCTCTGCCAGAGTGCACTTGTTAGTAATAGTGCCCCCAACAGTACTAATGTCCCCACTGTGCCCCAGAAGTAGTAATGCTTCCAATGTGCCAGTAAGAAGTGCCCCCAATAATGTGCCAGTAAGAATTGTCCCCATAATGCCCCCCAATAATGTGCCAGTAAGAAGTGCCCCCAATAATGTGAAAGTAAGAAGTGTCCCCTAGGCCCCCCCAATAATGTGCCAGTACGAAGTGCCCCAATAATGTGCCAGTAATAAGTGTCCCCATAGTGCCCCCCAATAATGTGCCAGTAAGAAGTTCCCCCATAGTGCCCCCCAATAATGTGGCAGTACGAAGTGCCCCAATAATGTGCCAGAAGTGCCCCCAAAATTTCACCCCAATAATGTGCAAGTAAGAAGTGCTCCCCACCCATAGATGCCCCCGAAATTATGTGCCAGTAAGAAACGCCCCAATAATGCACCAGAAGTTCCCCCCATTGATTCCCCCCCCAAAATCATGTGCCAGTAAAAAGTGTCTCACCCCCATGCATGCCCCCCAAATTATGTGGCAGTAAGAAATGCTCCCCAAATTACGTGCCAGTAAGAAATACAGCGATACAGATGACTATGGACATGAGCACTTCCACTGCGACCCCTATAGCTACGCCACTGGCAGCGGCCCCTTCAAGGAGAAACTTAGTAATGAATCCAGATTCATCAGTCGATAGACATTGGAATCCCTGCGGAGAAAGTGCGCCTGCCCACCAGCTCAGAAGAAGAGTATAGCAGTGGTAAAAGTGGTGATAGCAGCGTCTGATGGCGCAAATACGTACCTTGGAATCTCCCTGGATCAACGAAGAATCATTTGTTTTTGGTGACGAACTACTAGATGAGGTTCCTGTCCAGGAGAAAGAAAAAACGAAAGGCAAAGAAAAGCAAGACTGAGGTGCAGTATGTTTTTGTATCTCACCCTCTGTGCTCTGGACCGGCTGAAAAGTTGGTTAAGGGCGCAGATCCCGCCATCCCCCTAGCCTGGCCTCTGCTGTGGGACCAGAGCGTGGGAGCGGGGAGATCATTGAAACAAAGATGGCGCAGGACGCCGTCCCCGCTTGTCGTAGTGCGGGCGGCCGGAGGGAGGAGTCGGCCGTGAGGCCGAACAGGCAGGCTTCAGGTTTGGCTGGTGCTGTGGAGGGGGGCATGTCCGTAGCGTCTCTGGCCCTGCCCACAACCGCGGCCCCGGTAATGCTAAACAAGTGGGGCCAACGCGCCCCCCTCCCCGGGATCTCTGTGTCCCAACCCTTATTTGTTATTGGTGCAGGTTCCGGTGCTCCCGTTCTCCCCTGTGACCGTTGCTTCCACTCCCTCTTGTGTGGGCGTGGAAGCGGTGAGGGGAGGTGGCGAAGAGGGATGGGAGTGTCTGCAGTGTCTGTGGAGAGGAGAACGGAGGGCGGATCCTCCACCCATTCTCAGTTGGTTGGCGGGTCTTCCGCCCGCAGTGTGGATAGTAAATGACAGGAGGCTGCTGCATAGGCTTTCCCATGGAGCCCTTGCCTGTAATAGGGCTCCATAGGAAAGCACTAAAATCATAATTGAAGTCTATGATATAAGCAATCAAAGTATTGCTAATTATAGTTCACTTTGGGAACTATAAAAAAGTGTAAAAAAAAAAATAAAGTTAAAAAAAAAACAAAAAAAACGTAAAAGTTTAAATCACCCCCCTTTACCGAAAATAAAAGTATTAAATAAATCAAAAAATAAACATAAAGGGGTATCGCCGTGTGCGAAAACGCCCATATTATAAAAATTAAAAAAAATATTTCCCATACGGAAAAAAGTGAAACGGGAAAAAGCGTCAAAATGGCCGATTCACCATTTTTTGTCGCTTAAAAAAAAAATTACATAAAAAGCGATCAAAAAGTCATACACACCCCAGAATGGTATTAATAAAAAGTTCAGATCGCCCCGCAAAAAATGAGCCCCCATACAGCTCCGTACACATAAATACCAAAAAGTCAAGAACTGAAAAAAAAAAAGTCCAACTTTATAATTTTTTTATCACTGTCAAAATGAAAGAAAAACTATACATATTAGGTATCGCCGGATTCATACTGACCAGTAAATTGAAAGTAACTGGTCCGTTTTAATGCACATCGAACGCCATAAATAAAAAACCCGTATAACTGTGGCGGAATTGCGTTTTTTTTGCAATTTCACCCGATTTGGAATTTTTTTTCCTGCTTCCCACTACACCATATGCAATATTAAATGGTGGTGTTGGAAAGTACAACTTGTCCCGCAAAAAACAAGCCCTCATACAGCTATGTGAACAGAAAAATAAAAAAGTTATGGCTGTATCAAGGCAGGGAGCGCAAAACGAAAACGCAAAACCGAAAAAACCTCCGGGGCTGAAAGGGTTATTGTCGCCAGCATAAAATCGGTTGCAGCTAGGTTTACAGCCTTTTCTCAGCCGTGTTGAAGCTGACATTTTATTCTTGCAAGAGACCAGGCTGCCAGATTTGGCGGCCGTCCACAAAGCCAAGAGTGAATGGAGATCAGGACCCTCCTATTGGTCTCTCGAGGCTGAGCCGTATAGCGGAGTGGCGGTCCTTTTTACCGCACCGGTGGAATGCCGACAGGTGATCAAGCTAGAAATGGGGAGGTGTTTGATCTTAGATGTCCTCATGAAGGTACAGGAGCTTCGTTTGATTAACATCTATGGTCCCCAAAGTAAGTGGGATCGCAAATGTCTCTTTATGAGGATTAAGCCCTTCCTTTTTACGAGCCGGCAGGTGGTCTTTGGTAGAGACTTCAATACTGTCACAAGGTTTCAAGACAGGGGAGGCGCCAAAGACCGGCTGGCTTATGATAGTATAGCGTTAAATAGCATAGCTATGGCCTGGTGGATGTCCACATTAGGCACGGCCATGGAGGATTCACCTATTACAGGGGTAGTCAGATTAGGTCTAGAATAGACAGGTTTTATTTGAAGGAGGAGGCCATCTTTTCGCCTTTAAAGGTTGTTGAGGTGGAATTCTATGACCACTGTTTGATTGTTTTCTCTTTGAATATTGCAGAGACTCCCCAAATGGGAAGAGGGTACTGGAAGCTGAATTCGGCCCTCCTGGAGGAAGCAGAGGTGAGACAATCCTTTGAGGACTTCCTTCAGAGTCAGGTACCATTGCTGGATCTCTGTGACACTAAGTCTGAGTGGTGGGAGATATTCAAAGATTGGGTAGCAAAATTCTTCCGCCAGCTCTCGAGCCCCAGGTCCCTGGACAGGTACCACTTGTACCAGGGTCTGAGGAGGAAACTCGAGCATCTGGTCTCGACTGGAGGTAGCCGCGAGGATATCTCTAGGGTGAAATCTTCACACCTAAGTATGGTCTTTATAAGTGGCTGGGTGGGCTGATCTGAGGTCTGATAGGGGCGCATGACGCTGATCTGAGGTGTGAAGGGGGCACAAGACGCTGATCTGAGGTGTGAAGGGGGCACAAGACGCTAATCTGAGGTCTGATGGGCGCACAATATGCTGATCTGAGGTCTGTTGGGGGCACATACTGTTGATCTGAGGTCTGATGGGGGCACATTCTGCTGATCCGAGGTCTGATGGGGGCACATTCTGCTGATCTGAGGTCTGATGGAGGCACATTCTGCTGATCTGAGGTCTGATGGGGGCCCATTCTGCTGATCTGAGGTCTGATGGGGGCCCATTCTGCTGATCTGAGGTCTGATGAGGGCACATTCTGCTGATCTGAGGTCTGCTGGGCGCACAGTGAGATGGTATGGGGGCACAGTGGGCTGATATGGGGCCATAGTGGGCTGATCTGAGGTCTGGTGGGGGGCTGACATGGAGGGCTGATGAAGTTCTGACATGGAGGGCTGATATGGGGGTCTGATGTGATGTCCTGAAATTTATGGGCAGTCTGATAAGAGGATCTGATGAAAAATATTTTTTTCTTATTTTCCTACACTAAAACCTAGGTGTGTCTTACGGGCCAGTGCGTCTTATAGAGCTAAAAATACGGAGGTCTGATCGATGGTACAGGATCTCTGAACAGGTCCAGGTCAGGGATCCTGGAAATCGTCAGAACCTTTTACTTGCGCCTCTTGGGGAAGAAGGATCTGAATCTGGACAGGATGTCGGCTTTCCTGGCTGAAGCTGTCCCTGTGTCAGTAGTAGACCTTTCTCTTGGTGTTTTGGTGGAAGAGATCAGGGAAGAGGAAGTCAGCCTGGTGATCGAAGGGTTAGCCCTAAAGAAGTCACCGGGCCCGGATGGCTTAACATCTGAGTTTTATAAGACCTTTAAGGACTCCTTAGTTCCCCTCTTGACTGAGATATTCAATGAGTGCCTATCCTCGGGCACTCTGCCGAAGTCAATGAGGAGGTCAGCCCTGATCCTTTTATCAAAGGGTGAAGATTCGAGCCGTATTGAGAATTGGCGTCCCATAGCGCTACTTAATACGTACAGGAAGATTTTGGCAAATATACTGTTTAATCGGCTGGTCAAGTTTGCGCCCCGGCTCCTTTCGGGGACCCAGCATTGCTCAGTTCCAGGCCATAGCACTTTTAGTCCGAGAGGCAGTAGAGCAGAGTAGTACGGGTCACTGGAAGGGGTACATTCTGACCTTAGATCAGGCAAAGGATTTTGATCGGGTTGATCACGAGTACCTCTGGTTGGTCCTTCTGAGATATGACCTGCCGGGGGGGGGGGTTTGTCGACTAGTTAAAGATCTTGTATGCAGGGGCAGAGAGTTTTCCACTCGTAATAGGTTGGTCTGGCTGCTCTTATGAGGTCAGGTCTGGAGTCCGCTAGGGTTGTCCATTGAGCCCGCTTTTATACATGTTTGCCATCGATCCTCTTCTTAGGAGGATTGATTGTGGACCGTTGGCGGGAGTCAGGATGGATCCGGCGGAGCCAGAAGCCACTCAGAAAGTGATGGTGTATGCCGATGACGTCACTGTTTTCGTGTCCTTGGGAGGGGAGGTGGAATACGTGATGTCCGAGGCTGATTGCTACTCGGAGGTTTCCGGGTCCATGATCAACCGGGGCAAGTGTGAGAGTCTCTGGTTGGGAGGGGGTGATCTATCTTTTGATCTCCTGGACACCCTTCCAGAAACCCAGTCGTCAGCCAAAGTCTTAGGCATCGAATTCGGCCACGGGGATTATCCCGTCCAAAATTGGACAGCAGGCTTAAGATCGCCACTCAGAAGGTCGACCAGTGGAAGGGTTGGTCTTTGACCCTCAGGGAAAGGGTCAACTTGATCAAGACCTACCTTCTGCCTTTGCTTATCTATTTTGGCAGCGTATGTATCTTGCCAGAGCCTCTCTCTGGACTCGGGTCTACAGCCTGTTCTTCCAACTGTTATGGGGGAATAGGCTGAACCTAATCAAGAGAGAGGTGACATACCGTATGAGGAGACTAGGGGGGTTGGGTATGGTCAACCCCGTGGTGTTCCTAGTGACTGAGTGGGCTCCTCCGTAGGTAGTCTCCTGCAGGGGTGGTTTCAGCCTTTCTTCCAGGAATGGGAGACAGGAGGGCAAGTGAAGGATTTGCGTACGCCTCACGGATATCTTCCGGCTTATGACACACTGATTCTGAAGGTAATCCGCCGGTGGGGTTTGGAGGTGAGGGAGATCAAGACCCAGTCAAGGAGTTCCCTTGACGAGAGGGTCTTGTTGACCCACTTTCAAAAGCCCCTGGCCCTCAAGGATTGCCCAAGCCGGGATCTAGACAAGCTGTTACAGTTGTTAAATTCAGCAAGGATCCCCTCGAAGTTTTGGGACTTGGCTTGGCGCTTCTTTCACGGGAGATTGTATGTAAGGGACAATTTGAAGTACAGGAACTCTGAGGAAAGGGGTTGTCCCCGGGAGGAGTGTGGCAACATACTAGAAAGTATGGAGCACTTCCTGCTTCAATGTCCTTTTAATAAAGAAGTGTACAAACGGGTGGGAGCTTCTGTTGGCTGGCCTCGGTTAGCCAACCTCTCCTACGCGGAGTGGGCCTATGGGGTATTCAGAGACCTGGGAAGAAGGGACCCGTGCACGTTTTTTCTAGTTAGCCTAGTGGTTAGGTTTTACACGTGGAACGCACTGTGTTTAGTTAGTACTCAGCAGAAAGTCCTCCCGGTGGATGAGGTGTGTAAGAACATTCTCGGTGACCTGGTGAAGGTGCGCTCTCTTGAGTATGAGAAGCTGGGCACGAGTAGGGCCTCTTACCTCTGGAGGGGTTTTGCTTTTGATGTGCCCTACTTTAGTAATACTCTTCCTGGTGGTGGGCTAGTTTTGATCACCTTAGGATTTTTGTTTTGAAATAAGTTGATGGTTTTCAAAAGGGCTTGCAGATGACCGAACTTGGGCCTTCGGGTGGTTTTGTCTGTTAAGTATTGATTTGTTCTGTTATGTACTGTGAAGTTCGTTATGGTTTGTGTTGTTTTTGTGTGTTGTTTTGTATGCCTAAATTTTGTATTTTTGTATATTTGTATATTAGGGTAAGAGGGTTTGTAGTTAGGTTGGGTGTGGGGGGGTGCGCATGGGAGGCCTGCATTTTTAGGTCCTGGACTATGCGGACATGGGAGGACATGGGGCGAGGGGCGGGATGTAGGCGGTGATGGGTTAAGGAGAGGCTGGCCTCGGACTATACGGACAGGACATGACATGAGGTGG
>ONZH01014668.1:0-17358 GCA_900303285.1 Rhinella marina
TGCAGATTCTCTATCTTGTCTTTCTTCCTTTCTTACAAGGAGCTATAAAGAAAAATTGGCTCCAGGGATTAGCCCTGAAGACCCAGAGGAAAGGAGAACATTGAGTGTGCTCCATAACTCCTCACAGTCTACCTCCAACAAACTAAAATCTCCCAGAACTCTGTAGCCAGGGGGTGGGGCCAGCCTGCACCTTGAGCTCTTAAGGAAGCCAGGCAAGGATTATTAACTCTGGCCATGCCTACCTCATGCAGTAACACACTGAGCATGAATTACATCACATAAAGTGCATAATATGACATAACATGAAGTTACTTACCAACAATTGCAGAATGTATTGTTACTGGGCTACTGCAAAAACACTGGCTGACCTTGGAGTAAATTTAGTGCTATTAGTATCAATTCGGAGGCTGCACAAAGCCATAATATGCCATGTGTATGAGGTTCATGGGTAACTAAGTGCAGCAGTAATAATAATGATAATTTTCTAATAATAGTAATGTTGTTGCTAGGTAGGAGTGGGTTAACTTTATAACAGTAATAAATATGTTTACCTGACTTTATTTGTTATTCTAAACTATTCTTTCAGAAAGTTTAAGCAAAAACTTATTAAAATGAAATGCATTGTAAAGAGCTATAATTTTATTCCACACATAACTCTGCTTTGAGCACAATGCAAACTCATTTACCCTGTTAACATTGAAGAGATCAAACACAAAACTTGCAAAATTCAAAAATTAAAAAAGGAAAAAAAAACCTCTGCCTGAGTATAAAGATTTTTTTTTTTTTTTTTGCATTAGCATTTTATTTAAAGAGAAAAAAAACCCTAACCATCTGTTCTATACTAGGACCCCTGAAGAGCTTCGCCTAATTAACTGCTTAGGAAATAAAAATTCCAAAATGTTTATTTAACACACTGTTTATCCAACAATATTTGTGAGATAAGCACAATGTTCTAATTAATTAGGTTAAAAAGTAAAACGTTTCTGACATACATAAAAATTTCAACAACTTAAAAGCAGCCATTAATATTTCACTAACAGAATTATTGACAGGCAGGATGCTTCTGATGGGAGTGTTAGCTGTCACTTCTCTAAATTGTAGCACCAATGTGTTAATAATCCTGACAATTTAAATAGAAGAGGACTGAATGAGAGATTCAGAGAAGAAAACCCTTGAAGTGTAAATCTTGTGTCTTATTAACTTCTTACTTAGAAACTTTAGTTGCTGGAATAAGTACTAGTAGCCTACTATGTTCAGAAAAATATAGGGCGTCATTTCCTGAAATACGGTACACCTATATTAGGCATATACCAGGCCCAGAGTACGGTGCAATGGCTAGTTTGCGCCGCAATCTATGACTTTTTCCCGCTCACACCTTGTCTAAAAAAGTGGGCCTGATGTCGGTGGGAAGGCATTGGGCCAGCAGACCCATCTCATTTACCATTTTCTACGCCTGTTTTAGGTGTACAAAATGGTCTAAATGTAATACAACTGGGAAGCTGTCTTACATTTAGACTGGCGCTGGATGCGCCAAAGTTATGTAGAGGCCTGCGACTCTTCATAACTTCGGCGAATCCACCGCCAGATATAGGGGTTATTAAGACTGGCATCTAAAACACCGGTCTTAATAAATGACCCCATAGTATATGTAAGGTCAGTGATCTTATATCACATAGTCACCATTAGAGAGGCAACAAGGAAAATTCATTCCCACTGCCTAACGGACACACCACTGATAGTTTTGGCCAGTAGTTTGGTTATTAAAGGAGTTTTCTTGGAGTACAATTTTGATGATATATTCTCATGAAGGGTCATAACTATCTAATTGGTGGGGGGGCAGAGTCCCAACTCTACCGCCGATCAACTGTTTAAAGAGGATGTGGTTCTGAGGCCTGTTCCTTGGACAGAGATGTTATGTTCATCTATCACATGGCCTAACGGCAGGTCAGTATCATTCATGTGAATAGGTCAGGGCTGCAATACCAAACACAGTTGCTATACAATGTATAACGCTGTGCTTTTTGTACTGTGAGGCGAATGCAGCATTCACCGGAGTGATGAGAACTTTTCAAACAGCTGATCTGTGACAGTGCCAGGAGTCAGACCCCTGCTGATCAAATAAGGATGTCTTATCATCAGGATACTGTATGTCATCAATATTCTACTCTTGGAAATGTCAATTAAAGTATATGAAGAAATTACAGATCTTCCAGGTAATGTAGGACCTCTTAAACAGGTTTACTACAAGCACAACTCCCATTCAAGTTTTTTTTTTTTTGGTGGTAAATGGGGCGGTTATTTAACCCAAACTGGAAAAGTTGAACATCAGTACAAGCTTTAACAATTACAGTGATTTACACTTTGATGTAAAAAGTTTAAAGCAGGTTTTTATCTCTTAGGGACAGCGAGCATTCATGCTTGTGACTTTTTTTTTTTTTTTAATTTAGACAGAAATGAGTTTTGATGACATTTCATTCCCAGATGAAATTAGTCATCTAGGTTTTAAATTTTTTGTTTAAAAAGCAGTCACCCCTTGAATTGAGGCCATTTTGGAGATGTAGTCATAAAGCAGAAGGGGTCTGAGCAAGGGGTTTGAATCATGGTTCACAGGAGCAGTTAATTAACAGGCAGAGGCTCATGCTTCGCTAGTATGTCACCGGCAGCAATTCTTTTTTTGTCTTTTGTCCAAATACATTATGAATAAACGTGATACAATCTGCTAGGATGAGTGTTATTAAAGGTGTGCAGCTGTGGAGCAGGGTCCAGTTGGTGTGTCATTGGAAATTAACAGTATATAATATGGAAGCAGAAGGCTCTGAACACTGTGTAGTTTCCACGGGGTGGCGTATACTGATACTCAGCTCCATTCACTTGAATAGGAGCTGAGCTGCAGTACCCCAGCATGGCCACTACACAGTGCATGGCGCTATCTGCCTCCAGCTCTGTACACTGTATGATCTCTGTGGTAGATATGGCAGCTGATTGTGGCAGTGCTGGGTGTCAGACCCCCATCAATCTGATATTGAAGACCTATCCAGCCAGTCTAAAGGTGCACCAAATTTATTATCCAAAATGAGCCATCTAGATAAATCTGGCACATTTGTAGACTGTTTAGCCCGAATTATACTGTATAAATATTTGCAGGAATAGTAAATTTGCCGTACTATCTACATTGTGCACCATCAAATGAAATAATCAGCAAAGCAGCAGCCATTTTTCAACCACATGTCCGCAATAGATTTGTACCTACGTTTGCACATTTCGTCCAGGAGAGCAGATTTGTGTACATTTTTAGACTCTAAATTACTTTCCATCTTGTTTGCATAGTACTATGTTGTCATTTTACATGTTAGATGCATTCAGGATTTTTTTCCCCATTCAAAATAACGGAGCTCATAGTGAAATGGTTAAAATGGATGTAAAATGTGCATAACTGAGCATAACAGATGCTTAAAATACAGGATCCGTTTTTTGCTTATTTTTCTGTTCTTATGATGAATCAGAATAGAAAAATGGATGGTGATGTGAACCCAGCCTAAGATGCAAACTAATCCACAAAACTAATCCACAATTCTGGTGTAAAAATCTGCTTTAGAGTAAAATGACCAATCGTTGGTACACAGTCAGAGAAGAGGGTCTATCCCTGAACCAGATTTATCATGCAGCCTGAGCCCCTGTGAACTACTTTTAGCAAATAAAGCAGTGGAAAAAATGGCCCAAGGGTCATTGAAAGGAGTTTAGGCAGAAACCCCTCTGTCCTGTGTGAGGGGCCTGGTTTTGTCCTTGCTATGGGGCCATTACTTCTCTATGTACGCCACTGTGTATAAGACTTGAAAGACACACGATAAATGTATGTTACAAAAAAACATTACCAAAACTGCTCCAAAAAGCAACAAAATAAAAAAAAAATCATGGAATTTTTTTTTTAACAAACATTAATAAAAAAAACACAGAAATACAGATCTAAAGGAGACCTTACAATGCATGCAAAAATACATTTGTGGCACATAGAAATGAATAGGATCCATTAAAGGATCTTTAGAAAAAGACATAAAAACCTAAAGACATACATTGATATGAATGTGGCCTCAGGTTGTCATATCCATAATAAGTTAGATTCATCAATTTCATGCAGTTCTTGTCCTCCACAAAGAAATGGAAGATTGTGTGTAACAAACTCCTGAGATAAACCAAAGTATAAGTCAACATTTACATATAAGATATTCAGCAGATTGTGAGAAATAACCTTCCATAATCAGTAATCAAAGTTGTTTTCCCAGAGATAACACTTAATAAGTCTGACATGGAGCAAACATGAAATATGCAATGCTGATTCTGGTTTATGCAAATCCATACATGTTGTTCTTGCTTTTAGCTTCATTGTGTTCAATATGTCAATTTAATAAAAAAATGTTGGTTATTATTAGAGATGAGCGAGCACAAAAATGCTCGGGTGCTCGTTATTCGAGTCGAACTTTTCCCGATGCTCGGGTGCTCGTTTCAAATAACGAACCCCATTGAAGTCAATGGGAGACTCGAGCATTTTTGCAGGGGACAAAGTCTATGCGTAGGGAAGGCTGGGTGAAAACCTGGAAACCTCAGAAAATGATGGAAACACCACGGAAATGGACAGGAAACAGCAGGGGCAGCATGCATGGATGCCTCTGAGGCTGCCTAATCCCCATTACCCCAAATTCTCCTAGTGGGGCATGTGTGGTATCGATTCTTCTCAGTTTAATACCATATACGTCCCCTATCTTGGGACCCTATATTTCATGGATTTTTTGACCACGGAAAATGGAAAAAGAGCTTGCTCTGGCCAGGGGAGTGTCTTTCCTACTGCAGCTAAGGGGACGTGTCCATGCTCTGCCTATCACAGGTCAGGAGGCAATTAAAAGAAGAAAAACAAAAAACATCAGTACAATATCTAATACGTCCCCTATCCGGGTAAATTGTTTGGAGAGAGGGCCTGTAGGTGGGGGGCAGACTGGGGGGAAGGAGGTTTTGCTGGAAGAGCCAGAGGAGTGCCCCCTTGGCTAGCGTGTGTGGTGGTGATAACAGCCGGATCTAGTTAGAATGACGACGCAGGACCCCAACTTAAAAATTTAGCATCAACCGGTACAGTCGGAAATTATGAGATTGATCAAGTGTGGTATGTCTTCTATGTATACTACTCAGTTTAATACCGTATATGGCAGCTATCCGGAAAAATAGTTTGGAGAGAGAGAAAGATAGGACAAAGATGTAAATTGTTTGGAGAGAGGGCCTGTAGGTGGGGTGGCAGGCTGGGGGGAAGTAGGTTGAGCTGGAAGAGCCAGAGGAGTGCCCCGTGGGCTAGCGTGTGTGGTGGTGACAACAGCAGGATGTAGTTAAAATGACGACGCAGGACCCCAACTTAAAAATTTAGCATCAACCGGTACAATTGTCAATTATGAGCTCGATCAAGTGTGGCATGACTTTTTAGATGGAGATTGCATGTGGTCACGTACTGCCTGGAACCCCATAGTCACCCCTTCTCTGATGTGCTAGCCCAGAACATTCTCTGCCCCAATTCGCAAGACCTTTTGCAGTCTCCGTGTGCTGACAGTGGGGATTTACCAGTGTTGTCTGAGGAGGTGGTGGACAATGGCAAGACACAGGTGTCGGGGGGTGAGGTAGTTGAAAGTGAAGCAAGTTACATTGTGGACTCCTTGGGGGGACTTTCTCATGATGGGACAGATTCAACTTGGGTGGATCAGGTATAGGAACAGAAGAATTTTTTTTTTTTGTGTTGTGTTTATTTAACTTTTATTTAGCACAAATAACCACAGAGATATTTATTCGTTATCTTCGCTGCGCAGTCTGGCGTTGGGGTTCGTCACTTTGATGGCGAGCTGTGCCGCTCTCTCTCTACAATGGTCTTTAGGTTCTTAGATGGAAACGTTGTGGGCGATTTCTGCACAGAAGGACTTGTTGCTCATCAACAGAACCTCGAGCTCCTTGACATTGTGGACCAGGAATTTGCGGAACCCTGTGGGCAGCATGTGTTTGGTCTTCTAGTTGCTACCGTATCCAATGTTGGGCAATATAGATACGCAGGTAATATTTTTTTTCACACCTATCCCAAAAATAAAATTTACGCGGTTTGTGCAAATAAAACTGGAAACTGGATCTGGAGAGAGGGCCTGTAGGTGGACCTCCGGAAAAATTGTTTGGAGAGAGGGCCTGTAGGTGGACCTCCAGAAAAATTGTTTGGAGAGAGGGCCTGTAGGTGGACCTCCGGAAAAATTGTTTGGAGAGAGGGCCTGTAGGTGGACCTCCAGAAAAATTGTTTGAAAAGAGGGCCTGTAGGTGGACCTCCGGAAAAATTGTTTGGAGAGAGGGCCTGTAGGTGGAACTCCAGAAAAATTGTTTGGACAGAGGGCCTGTAGGTGGACCGCCGGAAAAATTTTTTGAAGAGAGGGCCTGTAGGTGGAACTCCGGAAAAATTGTTTGGACAGAGGCCCTGTAGGTGGACCTCCGGAAAAATTGTTTGGAGAGAGGGCCTGTAGGTGGAACTCCGGAAAAATTGTTTGGACAGAGGGCCTGTAGGTGGACCTCCGGAAAAATTGTTTGAAGAGAGGGCATGTAGGTGGACCTCCGGAAAAATTGTTTGGAGAGAGGGCCTGTAGGTGGACCTCCGGAAAAATTGTTTGGAGAGAGGGCCTGTAGGTGGACCTCCAGAAAAATTGTTTGGAGAGAGGGCCTGTAGGTGGAACTCCGGAAAAATTGTTTGGACAGAGGGCCTGTAGGTGGACCTCCGGAAAAATTGTTTGGACAGAGGCCCTGTAGGTGGACCTCCGGAAAAATTGTTTGGAGAGAGGGCCTGTAGGTGGAACTCCGGAAAAATTGTTTGGACAGAGGGCCTGTAGGTGGACCTCCGGAAAAATTGTTTGAAGAGAGGGCATGTAGGTGGACCTCCGGAAAAATTGTTTGGAGAGAGGGCCTGTAGGTGGACCTCCAGAAAAATTGTTTGGAGAGAGGGCCTGTAGGTGGACCTCTGGAAAAATTGTTTGAATAGAGGGCCTGTAGGGGGCCCTCCTGAAAAATTGTGGTAAGAGTGCCAGTTGGACCTCTGAAAAATGGTGTTTTTTTGGTCAGCATTAGGCAAAGATGATATGGAGGAGGAGTAGGAGGAGTAGAGAAGAGGAATCGGATACATAAGTAGTGTTAAATTTTAGCTGCTTTCCCCCGGAGGAGATTTGAATTCCGGTGAAATCCAGGCTTTGTTCATTTTAATAAGCCTCAGCCTGTCAGCACTGTCAGTTAACAGGCGTGTACATTTATCGGTGATGACGCCACCAGCTGCACTGAATACCCGCTCTGACAGCACGCTAGCGGCAGGGCAGGCCAGCACCTCCAAGGCGTACAGCGCCAGTTCAGGCCACGTGTCCAGCTTTGAAACCCAGTAGTTGTATGGAGCAGAGTGATCGCTACGGACGTTGGTATGGTCAGCTAGGTACTCCCTCACCATCTTTCTGTACAGCTCCCCCCTACTCTGCCTAGACTGGGGACAGGTGACAGTGTCTTGCTGGGTTGACATAAAAGTGGCAAAGGACTTGGAGAGCGTTCCCCTGCCAGTGCTGGACAAGCTGCCTGCTCGCCTCCTCTCCCCCGCTACTTGGCCCACAGAACCATGCCCTCTGCCGCTAGCGGCATTAGATGGGAAGAATTGTTTCAGCTTGTGCACCAGGGCCTGTTGATATCTATTCACTCTCATACTCCTTTCCTCTGCAGGTATGAGAGTGGAAAGGTTCTGCTTGTACCGTGGGTCCAGGAGAGTGAACACCCAGTAATCGGTGTTTGAAAAAATGCTTCTAACGCGAGGGTCACGGGATAGGCAGCCTAACATGAAGTCTGCCATGTGCGCCAGAGTCCCAACACGCAAGAATTCCCACTCCTCACTGGCCTGACTCTCCATTTCCTCCTCCTTCTCCTCCTCCAAGTCCTCCTTATCAGCCCATACACGCTCAAGCGTTAAGGACTGAGCACTGGTACCCTCTACTGTCTCGCCGACATTCTCCTCCTCCTCCTCCTCATCCTCATCCCCCTCCTCCGATACGCGCTGAGAAACAGACCGGAGGGTGCTCTGGCTAGCAAGCGACGTATCTTCCTCCACCGTCTCTTGTGACAAGCGCAAAGCATCCGACTTGATGCTGAGCAGTGAGTTTTTCAACAGGCAAAGCAGTGGGATTGTGAGGCTGATAATGGCGGCATCGCCGCTGACCATCTGTGTTGACTCCTCAAAGTTGCTCAACACCTGGCAGATATCAAGCATCCACGTCCACTCCTCATTGTAGACTTGAGGAATCTGAGAGACCTGACTACCAGTTCTGGTGGAAGATGACATCTGGCAGTCTACAATCGCTCTGCGCTGCTGGTAAACTCTGGATAACATGTTTAATGTGGAATTCCATCTCGTGGGCACGTCGCACAACAGTTGGTGAGCGGGCAGTTGTAGGCGGCGCTGCGCTGCCCTGAGAGTGGCAGCATCTGTGGTCGACTTGCGGAAATGCGCACAGATGCGGCGCACCTTGGTGAGCAAATCAGACAGATTGGGGTATGTCTTGAGGAACCGCTGAACTATTAGATTAAACACGTGGGCCAGGCATGGCACATGTGTCAGTCTGCCGAGTTGCAGAGCCGCCACCAGGTTACACCCGTTGTCACACACAACCATGCCTGTCTTGAGGTTCAGCGCTGCCAGCCACACATCGGTCTGCGCCGTGATGCCCTGTAACGGCTCTTGGGCGGTGTTCCTTTTGTCACCTAAGCTCAGCAGTTTGAGCACCGCCTGCTGGCGCTTACCCACGGCACTGCTGCTGCGCCTAGAGCTACCAACTGAAGGCGCCCTGCCCACGGATGGTAATTCGGTGGAGGAGGGGTCGGAGGAGGAGGAGGAGGCATAGTACGTCTGAGAGACCGTGACCGAGGTAGGCCCAGCAATCTTCGGTGTGGGCAGTACAGGAGCGGCCCCAGGGTCATTCTCAGTCCCAGCCTCCACCAAGTTAACCCAATGTGCCGTCAGTGATATATAGTGTCCCTGCCCGGCAGCACTTGTCCACGTGTCCGAGGTTAGGTGGACCTTCTCAGAAACAGCGTTGGTCAGGGCACAGATGATATTCTGTGACACCTGCTGGTGTAGGGCTGGGATGGCACATCGGGAAAAATAGTGGCGGCTTGGGACGGAATACCGAGGGGCAGCCACCGACATGAGATTGCGGAAGGCCTCGGTCTCTACCAGCCTATAGGGCAGCATCTCCAGGCTAAGCAATTTGGAGATGTGGACGTTGAGGGCTTGGGCATGTGAGTGGGTGGAACTATATTTCCTCTTGCGCTCCAGCGTCTGCTGTAAAGACAGCTGAACGCTGCGCTGGGACACGTTGGTGGACACTGTGGAGGATCGTGTAGGCGAAGGTGTGGTTTTCCGGCGGGAGGCGCTCGTGCCGGGGTCCTGGGCAGGGGGTTGACTAGCAGAGGCAGCGAGTGACGCAGGGGGTTGACTAGCAGAGGCAGCGAGTGACACAGGGGAAGGAGCAGTGGTGTGACCCACAGGAGGTGGTGAACGGCCTTGGTTCCATTGAGTGGGGTGTTTAGCACTCATATGCCTGCGCATGCTGGTGGTGGTTAGGCTAGTAGTGGTGGCACCCCTGCTGATCCTGGTGTGGCACAGGTTGCACACCACAGTCCGTCGGTCATCCTCACTTTCTTTAAAGAACCTCCAGACTTGCGAACATCTAGGCCTCGCCAAGGGAGCTTCACTACGTGAAACAGTTGCTGCTGATGCACCAGCTCTGGCCCTGCTTCTCTCTCTGGCCTCACCACTGCCTCTTACAACCTGTTCTGGTGCAGCACTTGCCTCCGCCTCAGAAGCACTGTCTTCACTCGGCATATCAACCCAGCTTGGGTCAGTCACCTCGTCATCCTCCGATTCCTCAGTCTGCTCCCCCCTCGGAATTCCTCCCCTAACAACAACTTCACCACTGTCTGACAACCGTGTCTCCTCGTCGTCTGACACCTCTTTACAAACTTCTTCCACCAACTCAACATTGTCATCATCATCATTATCATCATCACCCACAGACTAAGACAGTTGGAAAACTTGGGCATCGGGAACGAGGTCAGCAGCAACCTGAGAAGTGGTTTGTGACTCTGGGAAGGGTCCAGAAAACAGTTCCTGAGAGTATGCCGGATCGCATTCCAAATTTTCCTGTGAGGGGGCAGACTGGGGGATAGGAGGTTGAGGTGGAGGAGCCAGAGGAGTGCTCCCTTGGGTAACGTGGGTGGACTGCGTGGAAGACTGACTGGTGGACAAATTACTTGAAGCATTGTCCGCAATCCACAACATCAGCTGTTCGCACTGTTGTGGTTTCAACAGTCCTCTACCATGTGTCCCTGTAGGTTGAGACATGAAGCTAGGGAGTGTAGCTCTGTGGCTTTCCACAGCTGCCTCATCAGCAGGTACTGTCTCACCCTGCCCAGGACCACGGCCTCTGCCCCCTGCAGTAATTGAATGCCCACACCCACGCCCTCGTCCTCGACCCTTAGCCCTGGGGTTCAACATTTTCTGTATATAAGTGTATGATATAAAAAAATAAAAATAAATGGGCCTGGTGTACTGAAACCCACAAACTTGTTCAGTCTGGTTTAATTAAGTGACGTACAGAAAGTGTCACCTGGACAGAATATACGGATTGGAGTGAGTGTGCTGAACTGTGACACACAGGTTACACGCAGCTGTGTGAAATGGATTTGTATCACTGAGCAAAAACAACAAATACAACTAATTATTTTTATATATTTTGTTTTCTATATTTTTTTTTTGCTTTTTTGGGAACGTGACGTGCAGGAACT
Organism: Rhinella marina; assembly: GCA_900303285.1. Lineage (NCBI taxonomy): Eukaryota > Metazoa > Chordata > Amphibia > Anura > Bufonidae > Rhinella > Rhinella marina. Next base: position 10,873 of record ONZH01014668.1, read on the forward strand.
ATTGGAGACCTGACTCACACCCTGTTAACGGTGGCTATTTAGACTGCGACCCAGACAAATGTCGCACAGAGATTTTTGAGATCAAGCTATATACGTGACAGGCAGCAAATGACTTGGTTGTATTCGGTGACGTACACAAAGTGTCACCTGGACAGAATATACGGATTGAAGTGAGTGTGCTGAACTGTGACACACAGAAAGGTTACACGCAGCTGTGTGAAATGGATTTGTATCACTGAGCTAAAAGAACAAATACAACTATTTTTTTTATATATTTTGTTTTCTATATTTTTTTTTTATTTTGTTTTTTTGGGAACGTGACGTGCAGGAACTATCGGAGACCTAACTCACACCCTGTTAACGGTGGCTATTTAGACTGCGACCCAGACAAATGTCGCACAGAGATTTTTAGGATCAAGCTATATTCATGACAGGCAGCAAATGACTTGGTTGTATTCAGTGACGTACACAAAGTGTCACCTGGACAGAATATACGGATTGGAGTGAGTGTGCTGAACTGTGACACACAGAAAGGTTACACGCAGCTGTGTGAAATGGATTTGTATCACTGAGCTAAAACAACAAAAAAACTAATTTTTTTTATATTTTGTTTTCTGTATTTTTTTGTAGTTTTGTTTTTTGGGAACGTGACGTGCAGGAACTATCGCAGACCTAACTCACATCCTGTTAACGGTGGCTATTTAGACTGCGACCCAGACAAATGTCGCACAGAGATTTTTAGGATCAAGCTATATACGTGACAGGCAGCAAATGACTTGGTTGTATTCAGTGACATACAGAAAGTGTCACCTGGACAGAAAATAGTGAGTGTACTGAACTGTGACACACAGAATGGTTCCACACTGCTGTGTGCAATGGATTTCTATCACTGAGATATAACATAAAAAAGGGGGTTATATATGGCGATAGCTGCACTACTAGTGCCAGCCAGCCAAGCCAGGAGACAAAAAAAAAATGTATTCTAGCCCTTAGAAGGGCTGTTGGGTTCTTTGTGGGTGATTCCTGCCTAACAGAGAACTAAATGCAAGCCCTAACACTGTCCCTGAAACGCAGCAGCTCTATCCCTAACGACATCCAGACGGCATCTGAGCCGAGCACCGCGGCCAGTCACTAGTATATTCCAGGGTCACCTGATCAGGCCAGCCAACCCCTGCTATCGACATGTAAGGGCCCCACATGATGCTGGGTGTACCGTAGAGTCTCCTGGCTTGTGATTGGCTGTGTTTATAGGCGCCAAAAAAGCACGATGCGGAAGTTGCCATTTTCTCGAGAATGGCGAGATACTCGTCCGAGCAGCGAGCGCTTACGAGTACCCTAATACTCGAACGAGCACCAAGCTCGGACGAGTATGCTCGCTCATCTCTAGTTATTATCCATCATATCAATTTATTTGTACTGAATATGTGGAATTAAAACGTCAAAATAGATGTGATCTTTTAACCAGTGTAAATTTAAAGTAGGAGTGCACTGGGGGTATCTTGAAATAAGTTTGAAGGCTCACATAGGTGTAATTTTAATTGCATTTTGATCACTACTGTTTTCTGCATATGGGTCAGATCATCAGAAGTGCCTCATTCAGAGAGCATCTTAGCATCCATATTACAGTTCCATACTTATCAATACAGTTGTTAAATTTCGGGTATGTATGCACCTCCCCCAGGAACAAGGTCAAACTCACATCTACTTATAGGTGTTGTTGCTAACATAATCCCCACCCATTGCCATGACTGTCTCTGAAAATGATGGACGGTCCTTGTAAATTCAGGACTGCTGGCAACTATGAGGTTCTAATGATACAAACTAACAGCATCTTAAAAGGGTATTCCGGTAGATAAACGTTATCCCCTATCCACATGATAACTATTAAATCTATGGAGGTCCTACCGCTGGCACTCCCATAAATTACGAGAATGGGGGCCCCGTACATCCTGCAGGCCCCCTGCTTCTCCCCTGAAATGATCGGAGCAGCAGGTCGCACATGTGTGCGGCCACTTCATTCATGTCTATGGGCGTTCTGGAAATAGCCGAGCAGAGAGCTTGGCTATCACTCGAAGTCCCATAGAAATGAATGGAGTGGCTGCAGGCATATGCAACTGGCCACTTCAGTCATTTCAGGGGAGCAGCAGAGGGCCTGCAGGGGCTATAAGGCCACTGTTTTCGTGATCGATAGAGGTCCCAGTGGTAGGATCTCCAGTGAATAGTTATACCTACTGGAATACCCCTTTAAGGACTCGTGGTTAGGCAAGAACACCGACACTAAAATGTGGTAACTTTATACAGTAGCTGTCTGAATGAAGCCTAGTAGAGATGAGCAAACCACTTGAGATTAGTTTAGGTTCCGGTTTACCGAATTTTTGAAAAAGGTCAGTTCAGACGTCAATTGTTTCAGGCCAAATCGAAGTTGCCCCAATTGCCCTGAAAGTTGGTATATAACCCCTACTAATCTCCTTAGGAAAACTTGATATCTCTGTTTTGTTTATTTATTTATTTTTTTCTCCCTCCTCCCCAAGGTCTGAAATTCATTGACAAAAATAGTAAATGTCTGAGTGACACTGACATACATAGCTGTGGGTAAACATACGTTTGATGGCATTAACATCCAGCATGTTTAAAAACACACCATGCTGTGTTAAGCTTTTTCATATTCCAAAGCTTCCAAAATGTGTCCCTTTTATGGGGCAGATGATGTTTAAACACATCACATTATGATATTAAAAATAAGAAAAAAGTGGTTTGGGGGACCAAGCATCCAAAATTATGCCTTGACAGGGTTGAATTGCCTGCCTGTACGACACACATAGGTGTTAATTGTCAGAAGAATAAGTGGCTTGTTTTGAACGAGTCTAAAAAAATTCTCCCTTTTAATTGGGAGCATCAGCAGTGCATTGTGGATGTGGAAAGGGTACAGTATGGATATAGTGGCATGCAGCCGCAATAGTAGTGGCAGCATAGCATGGAACATACAAGATAGTAGGTTGGCTGCCTATGGTTAGTAGTAGTAGTAACAGTAGTGGTGGTAGTGATAGTAGTAGCATATGATTTGCATTAATCGCGGTGGAAGTAGATGTCGGAAAAGCCACATCAGTGGCATGATGGCTGAGGCAGTAGCAGCCGTAGAGAACATGATAGTAGACAAGTCACACTAGTGACATAATGGAGATGGCAGCAACAGCCATACATAACGTGATGTTAAACAGGTCGCAGCAGTGGCATGATGGAGACGGCAGCAGCAGCCATACAGAATGTGATGGTAGGCAAGTCGCAGTAGTGGCATAATGGCATCAGGCAAGCAGACAGCAATAGTGACAAGATGGGACACTGCCAGCAAGACTACGTCTATTCTTCAGAATCAGCTGGAAAAGTGTGGTAAGCCTAAACCTGGATGTTGAGGCGGGAGCTGGCAGCTTGCTGACTGGCCTCAGCCTGGCATGGTACATGTAAAAACTAGAGATGAGCGAGTAGTGTTCGATCGAGCCGGTATTCGATCGAATACTACGCTATTCGGCATACTCGATTTCAATCGAGTATAACGGCGATGGCGCACTTAGAATTCGTTTCCCCTCCCACCTTCCCTGGCGCTCTTTTTCCACCAATCAACATGCAGGGGGGGTATGACAGGCACGCTGAGCACGCTGGCAGCGCGAAAACAGCGTCTACATGGATTGGCTGGAAAAACCATGTGACCTCGAATATTAAAAACTCAGCTCTTCCTGCTCGTACGCATATGCTGCGTGAACTTAGTCAGGGACAGAGGCTGGAGAAGGGACAGACAGGTTTTAGCAGTTGGACAGGCAGGAGCGTGATTAAAAGCCCTTATCAGGGCTACTATAGTGCACTACAGTGATAGCTTTACTACAAGATACACTTTACAGAGAACGGCTGCCGTATTCAGGGATAGCTGCTGGAGTAGGGACAGAGAGAGGCATTAGTGGTGTATTAGGTGCTCTGCTACATACCAAACTATATTCTGCTGCGTCACGGTGTAAATACCCACCGTCTGTTCAGTTAGTACACGGCTGTGTACCTTGAAATATACAATATCTAGGCCATTTTAATAGGCCACTGTACTGTGCGTTCTCTTGCTAAATTATTTCACATACCTGGTGTAAATACCCACCGTCTGTTCAGTTACTACACGGCTGTGTACCTTGAAATATACAATATCTAGGCATTTTAATAGGCCACTGTACTGTGCGTTCTCTTGCTAAATTATCTCACATACCTGGTGTAAATACCCACCGTCTGTTCAGTTACTACACGGCTGTGTACTTTGAAATATACAATATCTAGGCCATTTTAATAGGCCACTGTACTGTGCGTTCTCTTGCTTAAATTATCTCACATACCTGGTGTAAATACCCACCGTCTGTTCAGTTACTACAACGGCTGTGTACTTTGAAATATACAATATCTAGGCCATTTTAATAGGCCACTGTACTGTGCGTTCTCTTGTTAAATTATCTCACATACCTGGTGTAAATACCCACCGTCTGTTCAGTTACTACACGGCTGTGTACCTTTGAAATATACAATATCTAGGCCATTTTAATAGGCCACTGTACTGTGCGTTCTCTTGCTTAAATTATCTCACATACCTGGTGTAAATACCCACCGTCTGTTCAGTTACTACACGGCTGTGTACTTTGAAATATACAATATCTAGGCCATTTTAATAGGCCACTGTACTGTGCGTTCTCTTGCTTAAATTATCTCACATACCTGGTGTAAATACCCACCGTCTGTTCAGTTACTACACGGCTGTGTACTTTGAAATATACAATATCTAGGCCATTTTAATAGGCCACTGTACTGTGCGTTCTCTTGCTTAAATTATCTCACATACCTGGTGTAAATACCCACCGTCTGTTCAGTTACTACACGGCTGTGTACCTTTGAAATATACAATATCTAGGCCATTTTAATAGGCCACTGTACTGTGCGTTCTCTTGCTTAAATTATCTCACATACCTGGTGTAAATACCCACCGTCTGTTCAGTTACTACACGGCTGTGTACCTTTGAAATATACAATATCTAGGCCATTTTAATAGGCCACTGTACTGTGCGTTCTCTTGTTAAATTATCTCACATACCTGGTGTAAATACCCACCGTCTGTTCAGTTACTACACACGGCTGTGTACCTTTGAAATATACAATATCTAGGCCATTTTAATAGGCCACTGTACTGTGCGTTCTCTTGCTTAAATTATCTCACATACCTGGTGTAAATACCCACCGTCTGTTCAGTTACTACACGGCTGTGTACTTTGAAATATACAATATCTAGGCCATTTTAATAGGCCACTGTACTGTGCGTTCTCTTGCTTAAATTATCTCACATACCTGGTGTAAATACCCACCGTCTGTTCAGTTACTACACGGCTGTGTACCTTTGAAATATACAATATCTAGGCATTTTAATAGGCCACTGTACTGTGCGTTCTCTTGCTTAAATTATCTCACATACCTGGTGTAAATACCCACCGTCTGTTCAGTTACTACACGGCTGTGTACTTTGAAATATACAATATCTAGGCCATTTAATAGGCCACTGTACTGTGCGTTCTCTCTTGTTAAATTATCTCACATACCTGGTGTAAATACCCACCGTCTGTTCAGTTACTACACGGCTGTGTACCTTTGAAATATACAATATCTAGGCCATTTTAATAGGCCACTGTACTGTGCGTTCTCTTGCTTAAATTATCTCACATACCTGGTGTAAATACCCACCGTCTGTTCAGTTACTACACGGCTGTGTACCTTGAAATATACAATATCTAGGCCTTTTAATAGGCCACTGTACTGTGCGTTCTCTTGCTAAATTATTTCACATACCTAATTATATACCCAAATATTGTATTTGCAACAAAAAAAAAATAAAATGCGGAGGGGGGCTAGCGGAATCGGACGTGGACGAGGACGGGGGCGCGGAAATGCTGTTGGGGGCCTTGTTGAAGCCAGTGGGGATACAATGCGTGCTGGTGAGGGTCAGCCAGGATCCCGCTCATCCAGAATCCCTGCCTTTATGGGACAGTTAAGCAGGGGGCGGGTTACACCGCTGTTGAGGCCTGAGCAGGTTGAACAGGTGGTGCAATGGATAGCCGATAGCGCTTCCACACAGTTGTCCACCAGCCAGTCATCCACACAGTCTCACTCTGACCCTCCTTCCTCCACACCTGGCCAACAGAGTCATCCCACCCTTGACCCCTCCCAGGAGCTCTTTTCGGGTCCTTTTTCAGATGTGCCGGAAGAATCCCAGGAGCTAGCAGAGGAATTTGTTTGTAGTGATGCCCAAACACTTGGAGTTTTCGCCATCTCCTGCTGATGTGGACCCTGAGCCAGCATCTGTTATCATGAGCGATGATGATGATGAGACGCAGTTGCCATCAAGGGAGGCTGTTGGAATGTCCAGTGGGCAGGAGGAGGAGCAGAGTGAGGAAGAGGAGGTGGTGGATGACGAAA
>ONZH01014670.1:0-62192 GCA_900303285.1 Rhinella marina
ATGGAGATTGCATGTGGTCACGTAATCCCTGGAACCCCATAGTCACCCCTTTTCTGATGTGCTAGCCCAGAACATTCTCTGCCCCAATTCGCAAGACCTTTTGCAGTCTCCGTGTGCTGACAGTGGGGATTTACCAGTGTTGTCTGAGGAGGTGGTGGACAATGGCGAGACACAGGTGCCGGGGGGTGAGGTAGTTGTATGGGAAGCAAGTTACAGTGGGGACTCCTTGGGGGGACTTTCTCATGATGGGACAGATTCAACTTGGGTGGATCAGGCACAGGAACAGATCAATTTTTTTTTTGTGTTTATTTAACTTTTATTTAGCAAAAATAACCACAGAGATATTTATTCGTTATCTTCGCTGCGCAGTCTGGCGTTGGGTTCGTCACTTTGATGGCGAGCTGTACCGCTCTCTCCACAATGGTTTTTAGGTTCTTAGATGGAGACGTTGTGGGCGATTTCTGCACAGAAGGACTTGTTGCTCATCAACAGAACCTCGAGCTCCTTGACATTGTGTACCAGGAATTTGCGGAACCCTGTGGCAGCATGTGTTTGGTCTTCTTGTTGCTACCGTATCCAATGTTGGGCAATATAGATACGCAGGTAATATTATTTTTCACACCTATCCCAAAAATAAAATTTACGCAGTTTGCACAAATAAAACTGGAAACTGGAACTGGAGAGAGGGCCTGTAGGTGGACCTCCGGAAAAATTGTTTGAAGAGAGGGCCTGTAGGTGGACCTGCGGAAAAATTGTTTGGAGAGAGGGCCTGTAGGTGGACCTCCGGAAAAATTGTTTGGAGAGAGGGCCTGTAGGTGAGGGAGCAGGCTGGGGGGAAGGAGGTTGAGCTGGAAGAGCCAGAGGAGTGCCCCCTGGGCTAGTGTGTGTGGTGGTGACAACAGCCGGATGTAGTTAGAATGACAACGCAGGACCCCAACTTCAAAATTTAGCATCAACCGGTACAATTGTCAATTATGAGCTCGATCAAGTGTGGCATGACTTTTTAGATGGAGATTGCATGTGGTCACGTAATCCCTGGAACCCCATAGTCACCCCTTTTCTGATGTGCTAGCCCAGAACATTCTCTGCCCCAATTCGCAAGACCTTTTGCAGTCTCCGTGTGCTGACAGCGGGGATTTACCAGTGTTGTCTGAGGAGGTGGTGGACGATGGCGAGACACAGGTGTCGGGGGGTGAGGTAGTTGTATGGGAAGCAAGTTACAGTGGGGACTCCTTGGGGGGAATTTCTCATGATGGGACAGATTCAACTTGGGTGGATCAGGCACAGGAACAGATCAATTTTTTTTTTGTGTTTATTTAACTTTTATTTAGCAAAAATAACCACAGAGATATATATTCGTTATCTTCGCTGCGCAGTCTGGCGTTGGGGTTCATCACTTTGATGGCGAGCTGTGCCGCTCTCTCCACAATTGTTTTTAGGTTCTTAGATGGAGACGTTGTGGGCGATTTCTGCACAGAAGGACTTGTTGCTCATCAACAGAACCTCGAGCTCCTTGACATTGTGGACCAGGAATTTGCGGAACCCTGTGGGCAGCATGTGTTTGGTCTTCTTGTTGCTACCGTATCCAATGTTGGGCAATATAGATACGCAGGTAATATTATTTTTCACACCTATCCCAAAAATAAAATTTACGCAGTTTGCACAAATAAAACTGGAAACTGGAACTGGAGAGAGGGCCTGTAGGTGGACCTCCGGAAAAATTGTTTGAAGAGAGGACCTGTAGGTGGACCTGCGGAAAAATTGTTTGGAGAGAGGGCCTGTAGGTGGACCTCCGGAAAAATTGTTTGGAGAGAGTGCCTGTAGGTGAGGGGGCAGGCTGGGGGGAAGGAGGTTGAGCTGGAAGAGCCAGAGAAGTGCCCCCTGGGCTAGCGTGTGTGGTGGTGACAACAGCCGGCTGTATTTAGAATGACGATGCAGGACCCCAACTTCAAAATTTAGCATCAACCGGTACAATTGTCAATTATGAGCTCGATCAAGTGTGGCATGACTTTTTAGATGGAGATTGCATGTGGTCACGTAATCCCTGGAACCCCATAGTCACCCCTTCTCTGATGTGCTAGCCCAGAACATTCTCTGCCCCAATTCGCAAGACCTTTTGCAGTCTCCGTGTGCTGACAGTGGGGATTTACCAGTGTTGTCTGAGGAGGTGGTGGACAATGGCGAGACACAGGTGTCGGGGGGTGAGGTAGTTGTATAGGAAGCAAGTTACAGTGGGGACTCCTTGGGGGGACTTTCTCATGATGGGACAGATTCAACTTGGGTGGATCAGGCACAGGAACAGATGAATTTTTTGGGGGGTTTATTTAACTTTTATTTAGCAAAAATAACCACAGAGATATTTATTCGTTATCTTCGCTGCGCAGTCTGGCGTTGGGGTTCGTCACTTTGATGGCGAGCTGTGCCGCTCTCTCCACAATGGTTTTTAGGTTCTTAGATGGAGACGTTGTGGGCGATTTCTGCACAGAAGGACTTGTTGCTCATCAACAGAACCTCGAGCTCCTTGACATTGTGGACCAGGAATTTGCGGAACCCTGTGGGCAGCATGTGTTTGGTCTTCTTGTTGCTACCGTATCCAGTGTTGGGCAATATAGATACGCAGGTAATATTATTTTTCACACCTATCCCAAAAATAAAATTTACGCACTTTGCACAAATAAAACTGGAAACTGGAACTGGAGAGAGGGCCTGTAGGTGGACCTCCGGAAAAATTGTTTGAAGAGAGGGCCTGTAGGTGGACCTGTGGAAAAATTGTTTGGAGAGAGGGCCTGTAGGTGGACCTCCGGAAAAATTGTTTGGAGAGAGGGCCTGTAGGTGAGGGGGCAGGCTGGGGGGAAGGAGGTTGAGCTGGAAGAGCCAGAGGAGTGCCCCCTGGGCTAGCGTGTGTGGTGGTGACAACAGCCGGATGTAGTTAGAATGACGACGCAGGACCCCAACTTCAAAATTTAGCATCAACCGGTACAATTGTCAATTATGAGCTCGATCAAGTGTGGCATGACTTTTTAGATGGAGATTGCATGTGGTCACGTAATCCCTGGAACCCCATAGTCACCCCTTTTCTGATGTGCTAGCCCAGAACATTCTCTGCCCCAATTCGCAAGACCTTTTGCAGTCTCCGTGTGCTGACAGTGGGGATTTACCAGTGTTGTCTGAGGAGGTGGTGGACAATGGCGAGACACAGGTGTCGGGGGGTGAGGTAGTTGTATGGGAAGCAAGTTACAGTGGGGACTCCTTGGGGGGACTTTCTCATGATGGGACAGATTCAACTTGGGTGGATCAGGCACAGGAACAGATCAATTTTTTTTTTGTGTTTATTTAACTTTTATTTAGCAAAAATAACCACAGAGATCTTTATTCGTTATCTTCGCTGCGCAGTCTGGCGTTGGGGTTCGTCACTTTGATGGCGAGCTGTGCCGCTCTCTCCACAATGGTTTTTAGGTTCTTAGATGGAGACGTTGTGGGCGATTTCTGCACAGAAGGACTTGTTGCTCATCAACAGAACCTCGAGCTCCTTGACATTGTAGACCAGGAATTTGCGGAACCCTGTGGGCAGCATGTGTTTGGTCTTCTTGTTGCTACCGTATCCAATGTTGGGCAATATAGATACGCAGGTAATATTATTTTTCACACCTATCCCAAAAATAAAATTTACGCAGTTTGCGCAAATAAAACTGGAACTGGAGAGAGGGCCTGTAGGTGGACCTCCGGAAAAATTGTTTGGAGAGAGGGCCTGTAGGTGGACCTCCGGAAAAATTGTTTGGAGAGAGGGCCTGTAGGTGGCCCTCCGGAAAAATTGTTTGGAGAGAGGGCCTGTAGGTGGACCTCCGGAAAAATTGTTTGAAGAGAGGGCCTGTAGGGGGCCCTCCTGAAAAATTGTGGTAAAAGATTGCCAGTTGGACCTCTGAATAATGGCGTTATTTTGGTCAGCGTTAGGCAAAGACGATATGGAGGAGGAGTAAGAGGAGTAGAGAAGAGGAATCGGATACATAAGTAATGTTAATCTTTAGCTGCTTTCCCCCGGAGGAGATTTGAATTCCGGTGAAATCCAGACTTTGTTCATTTTAATAAGCGTCAGCCTGTCAGCGCTGTCAGTTGACAGGCGTGTACGCTTATCGGTGATGACGCCACCAGCTGCACTGAATACCCACTCTGACAGCACGCTAGCGGCAGGGCAGGCCAGCACCTCCAAGGCGTACAGCGCCAGTTCAGGCCACGTGTCCAGCTTTGAAACCCAGTAGTTATATGGAGCAGAGTGATCGCTACGGACGTTGGTATGGTCAGCTAGGTACTCCCTCACCATCTTTCTGTACAGCTCCCCCCTACTCTGCCTAGACTGGGGACAGGTGACAGTGTCTTGCTGGGGTGACATAAAACTGGCAAAGGCCTTGGAGAGCGTTCCCCTGCCAGTGCTGGACAAGCTGCCTGCTCGCCTCCTCTCCCCCGCTACTTGGCCCACAGAACCATGCCCTCTGCTGCTAGCGGCGTCAGATGGGAAGGATTGTTTCAGCTTGTGCACCAGGGCCTGTTGATATCTATTCACTCTCATACTCCTTTCCTCTGCAGGGATGAGAGTGGAAAGGTTCTGCTTGTACCGTGGGTCCAGGAGAGTGAACACCCAGTAATCGGTGTTTGAAAAAATGCTTCTAACACAAGGGTCACGGGATAGGCAGCCTAACATGAAGTCTGCCATGTGCGCCAGAGTCCCAACACGTAAGAATTCCCTCTCATCACTGGCCTGACTCTCCATTTCCTCCTCCTCCTCCAAGTCCTCCTCTTCAGCCCATACACGCTCAAGAGTTAAGGACTGAGCACCCTCTTCTGTCTCGCCGACATTCTCCTCCACTTCTTCCTCATCTTCATCCCCCTCCTCCGATACGCGCTGAGAAACAGACCGGAGGGTGCTCTGGCTATCAAGCGACGTATCTTCCTCCACCGTCTCTTGTGACAAGCGCAAAGCATCCGACTTCATGCTGAGCAGTGAGTTTTTCAACAGGCAAAGCAGCGGGATGGTGAGGCTGATAATGGCGGCATCGCCGCTGACCATCCGTGTTGACTCCTCAAAGTTGCTCAACACCTGGCAGATATCAGACATCCACGTCCACTCCTCATTGTAGACTTCAGGAATCTGACTGACCTGACTACCAGTTCTGGTGGAAGTTGACATCTGGCAGTCTACAATCGCTCTGCGCTGCTGGTAAACTCTGGATAACATGTTTAATGTCGAATTCCATCTCGTGGGCACGTCGCACAACAGTCGGTGAGCGGGCAGTTGTAGGCGGCGCTGCGCTGCCCTGAGAGTGGCAACATCTGTGGTCGACTTGCGGAAATGCGCACAGATGCGGCGCACCTTGATGAGCAAATCAGACAGATTGGGGTATGTCTTGAGGAACCGCTGAACTATTAGATTGAACACGTGGGCCAGGCATGGCACATGTGTCAGTCTGCCGAGTTGCAGAGCCGCCACCAGGTTACGCCCGTTGTCACACACAACCATGCCTGGCTTGAGGTTCAGCGGTGCCAGCCACACATCGGTCTGCGCCGTGATGCCCTGTAACAGCTCTTGGGCGGTGTGCCTTTTGTCACCTAAGCTCAGCAGTTTGAGCACCGCCTGCTGGCGCTTACCCACGGCACTGCTGCTGCGCCTAAAGCTACCGACTGAAGGCGCCGTGCCCACTGATGGTAATTTGGAGGAGGAGGTGGAGGAGGAGGAGGGGTCGGAGGAGGAGGCATAGTACGTCTGAGAGACCGTGACCGAGGTAGGCCCCGCAATCCTCGGTGTGGGCAGTACATGAGCGGCCCCAGGGTCATTCTCGGTCCCAGCCTCCACCAAGTTAACCCATTGTGCCGTCAGTGAGATATAGTGTCCCTGCCCGGCAGCACTTGTCCACGTGTCCGTGGTTAGGTGGACCTTCTCAGAAACAGCATTGGTCAGGGCACGGATGATGTTCTGTGACACGTGCTGGTGTAGGGCTGGGACGGCACATCGGGAAAAATAGTGGCGGCTGGGGACCGAATACCGAGGGGCAGCCACCGCCATGAGATTGTAAAAGGCCTCGGTCTCTACCAGCCTATAGGGCAGCATCTCATGGCTAAGCAATTTGGAGATGTGGACGTTGAGGGCTTGGGCATGTGGGTGGGTGGAACTGTATTTCCTCTTGCGCTCCAGCGTCTGCTGTAAAGACAGCTGAACGCTGCGCTGGGACACATTGGTGGACACTGTGGAGGATCGTGGAGGCGAAGTTGTGGTTTTCCGGCGGGGGGCGCTCGTGCCGGGGTCCTGGGCAGGGGGTTGACTAGCAGAGGCAGTGAGTGACACAGGGGAAGGAGCAGTGGTGTGACCCGCAGGAGGTGGTGAAAGGCCTTGGTTCCATTGAGTGGGGTGTTTAGCACTCATATGCCTGCGCATGCTGGTGGTGGTTAGGCTAGTAGTGGTGGCACCCCTGCTGATCCTGGTGTGGCACAGGTTGCACACCACAGTCCGTCGGTCATCCTCACTTTCTTTAAAGAACCTCCAGACTTGCGAACATCTAGGCCTCGCCACGGGAGCTTCACTACGTGAAACAGTTGCTGCTGATGCACCAGCTCTGGCCCTGCTTCTCCCTCTGGCCACACCACTGCCTCTTCCAACCTGTTCTGGTGCAGCACTCGCCTCCGCCTCAGAAGCACTGTCTTCACTCGGCTTATCAACCCAGCTTGGGTCAGTCACCTCGTCATCCTCCAATTCCTCAGTCTTCTCCCCCTCAGTCTGCTCCCCCCTCGGACTTCCTGCCCTGACAACAACTTCACCACTGTATGACAACCGTGTCTCCTCATCGTCCGACACCTCTTTACAAACTTCTTCCACTAAGTCAACATTGTCATCATCATCATCATCATCACCCACAGACTGTGACAGTTGGAAAACTTGGGCATCGGGAACGAGGTCAGCAGCAACCTGAGAAGTGGTTTGTGACTCTGGGAAGGGTCCAGAAAACAGTTCCTGAGAGTATGCCGGATCGCATTCCAAATTTTCCCGGGAGGGGGCAGACTGGTGGGAAGGAGGTTGAGGTGGAGGAGCCAGAGGAGTGCTCCCTTGGGTAACGTGGGTGGACTGCGTGGAAGACTGACTGGTGGACAAATTACTTGAAGCATTGTCCGCAATCCACGCCATCAGCTCTTCGCACTGTTATGGTTTCAACAGTCCTCTACCACGTGTCCCTGTAAGTTGAGACATGAAGCTAGGCAGTGTAGCTCTGCGGCGTTCCCCTGCTCCCTCATCAGCAGGTACTGTCTCACCCTGCCCAGGACCACGTCCTCTGCCCCCTGCAGTAATTCAATGCCCACGCCCTCGTCCCTTAGCCCTGGGGTTCAACATTTTCTGTATATAAGTGTATTATATAAAAAATAAAAAATAAATGGGCCTGCTGTACTGAAACCCACAAACTTGTTCAGTCTGGTTTAATTAAGTGATGTACAGAAAGTGTCACCTGGACAGAAAATACGGATTGGAGTGAGTGTACTGAACTGTGACACACAGAATGGTTCCACACTGCTGTGTGAAATGTATTTGTATCACTGAGCTAAAACAACAAAAAAACTATTTTTTTTTATATTTTTTTTTTTAGTTTTGTTTTTTTTTAGTTTTGTTTTTTTAGGAACGTGACGTACAGAAACTATCGTAGAGCTAACTGACACCCTGCTGACGGTGGCTATTTTGACTGCGACCCAGACAAATGTCGCACAGAGATTTTTGGGATCAAGCTATATACGTGATAGCAAAAGACCTGGTTGTATTCAGTGACGTACAGAAAGTGTCACCTGGACAGAAAATACGGATTGGAGTGAGTGTGCTGAACTGTGACACACAGAATGGTTCCACGCAGCTATGTGAAATGGATTTGTATCACTGAGCTAAAACAACAAAAAAACTATTTTTTTATATATTTTGTTTTCTATATTTTTTTTTTAGTTTTGTTTTTTTGGAACGTGACGTGCAGAAACTATCGGAGAGCTAACTGACACCCTGCTGACGGTGGCTATTTTGACTGCGACCCAAACAAATGTCGCACAGAGATTTTTGGGATCAAGCTATATAAGTGACAGCAAAAGACCTGGTTGTATTCAGTGACGTACAGAAAGTGTCACCTGGACAGAAAATACGGATTGGAGTGAGTGTGCTGAACTGTGACACACAGAATGGTTCCACGCAGCTATGTGAAATGGATTTGTATCACTGAGCTAAAACAACAAAAAAACTATTTTTTTATATATTTTTTTATATATTTTTTTTTTAGTTTTGTTTTTTTTGGAACGTGACGTGCAGAAACTATCGTAGAGCTAACTGACACCCTGCTGACGGTGGCTATTTTGACTGCGACCCAGACAAATGTCGCACAGAGATCTTTGCGATCAAGCTATATACGTGAAAGCAAAAGACCTGGTTGTATTCAGTGACGTACAGAAAGTGTCACCTGGACAGAAAATACGGATTGGAGTGAGTGTGCTGAACTGTGACACACAGAATGGTTCCACGCAGCTATGTGAAATGGATTTGTATCACTGAGCTAAAACAACAAAAAAACTATTTTTTTTATATTTTTTTTATATATTTTTTTTTAGGTTTGTTTTTTTTGGAACGTGACGTGCAGAAACTATCGTAGAGCTAACTGATACCCTGCTGACGGTGGCTATTTTGACTGCGACCCAGACAAATGTCGCACAGAGATTTTTGGGATCAAGCTATATACGTGACAGCAAAAGACCTGGTTGTATTCAGTGACGTACAGTAAGTGTCACCTGGACAGAAAATACGGATTGGAGTGAGTGTGCTGAACTGTGACACACAGAATGGTTCCACGCAGCTATGTGAAATGGATTTGTATCACTGAGCTAAAACAACAAAAAAAACTATTTTTTTTAATTTTTTTTTTAGTTTTGTTTTTTTGGGAACGTGACGTGCAGAAAGTATCGTAGAGCTAACTGACACCCTGCTGACGGTGGCTATTTTGACTGCGACCCAAACAAATGTCGCACAGAGATTTTTGGGATCAAGCTATATACGTGACAGCAAAAGACCTGGTTGGATTAAGTGACGTACAGACAGTGTCACCTGGACAGAAAATAGTGAGTGTACTGAACTGTGAGACACAGAATGGTTCCACACTGCTGTATGCAATGGATTTGTATCACTGAGATATAACAATTAAAAAAAAAAAGGGGTTATATATGGCGATAGCTGCACTACTAGTGCCAGCCAGCCAGCCAAGCCAGGAGACAAACAAAAATTTTCTTGTAGCCCTTAGAAGGGCTGTTGGGTTCTTTGTGGGTGATTCCTGCCTAACAGAGAACTAAATGCAGGCCCTAACACTCTCCCTGAAACGCAGCAGCTCTATCCCTAACGACATCCAGACAGCATCTGAGCCGAGCACTGCGGCCAGTCACTAGTATATTCCAGGGTCACCTGATCAGGCCAGCCAACCCCTGCTATCGACATGTAAGGGCCCCACGTGATGCTGGGTGTACCGCAGATTCTCCTGGCTTGTGATTGGCTGCGTTTATAAGCGCCAAAAATGCACGATGCGGAAGTTGCCATTTTCTCGAGCATGGCAAGATACTCGTCTGAGCAGCGAGCACTTACGAGTTCCGTAATACTCGAACGCGCACCAAGCTTGGACTAGTATGCTCGCTCATCTCTAATAAAGATCATGAGTTAACATGAAGTTTTTCAGCCAAGGGGTTCTGGTAGGAGAAGAGTTAGAGTCTAGATGCGGATCTGCTACTTCATTAAAGTCACCACACCATTGGTCAAAACTTTATACATATGGTTAAGGTTCTGTACAATAAGGTTGAGGCTTGTATAGGAATAGATGGTATGGATTCAGAAGCCTTCGCTTTGGAGAGGGGTACGCGTCAGGGGTGCCCTCTCTCTCTGCTTCTCTTCGCCCTGAGTGTTGAGCCTTTGGCTATTATGATAAGAAACTGTGAGATGATACAGGGGTTTGGAGCACAGGGAGAGATGGACAAAATCTCTTTATATGCTGACGACTTGCTTCTGTTTTTAAAAAACCCTGCCGAGGCTCTGCCCTGGGTAATGAGAGTGATTGAAGAAAATGGTAGGTTTTCCATTAATTGGCAAAAATCTGTACTGTTGCCCCTTGGTCCTCAGTTAAAGCCAGGCCCCACGGATCTTAGGATTCTCGGTAACGGGGAGGATTTTAAGTATCTGGGGGTTCGGGTTTCAAGGGAGATTACAGACTTTAATAAGCTGAATACGATGGAGATTATCAGGGTAATAAAGAGGAAAGAGGAAATTTGGAACAAGTTCTGTTTGACGAAAGCCGAAAAAATTGCCCTAATTAAATCTGTACTCCTTCCAAAAGTCCTATACTTGTTTGGGGCAGCCCCAATCTGGATTGATGACATCTACATGAGGAAAATAGTTTGTCCAATGCATTAATATGGGGGAGAAAAAGAGTTTGCATAAAGTTAGATTATTTATATGTCAAAAAGGAAGCGGGGGGTCTGGCTCTCCCAGATATTAGATCCTATTTTCTGTCCTCACAATTATTTAAACTGGTTAGGTGGAGAAGTGACAATTTGGTTACCTTTCTGCTTAACGAGATTGACATTGCCTCGGGGGATATTTATTACCTTTTGGAATCTACATTTCTTGAAGATCGAAAATGGGTACAGTTCCCAGTAGTTAGGACTATGGTGAGGACTTGGGATGAGATAAAAAAGGGTGACAGATCAGACTGGTATTTTTGGGTTTGCCCCCATAATAAATAATTTATTTTTCTCAAGAGAGCAGTTAAAGTTGTATGAAAAATTAGGATCAGTAAGATTAAAGGAAATATATGTGGATGGAAAATGTGAAAGGTGGGATAGTGTAAGAGAAAAATTCGGGCTATGCCAAGGTGACTGGTTTGATTATGTAAGGTTGAAAACTAAAGTGGAAAAGATATTAAGGCAGCCAGGTATGAACATGATTAACCCAAAGGGCCTAATAAAGAGACTGACTCAAAATGAGATATGTAAGAAAGAAATATCTTGCATGTATGGCATGTTAAGAGGGGATAAACGGATTACCTTCCCTAGTCAAGGAAAGTGGGAAGAGGACCTGAATGCGTCAGGCAAAATCCAGTGGAATAGGGTCTATAAAAATGTACAAAAAGCCTCAAAGTCTGCAAATCACAGGTTAATACAATTTAATATAATCCATAGACTGTACTATACTCCCGTATTTTTGAATATGATAAGAAAGGATGGAAATTATAGTTGTAAAAAATGCGGGGAAATTGAGGCAGGATGGCCCCACATGATGTGGTCATGTGGAGTTGTATTAGAATTCTGGAGGAAAGTCTGGGATTATATATCATGCATGTGCGGTATATTGCCCCCTTTCGCCCCAACGATGGCAATATTGGGGGATGACTCGGGAGTAAGAATAGATAAAGTTAATAGGGGGATAATAATTAGAGCTATATTTATAGCTAAACTTCTGATTGTTAGACACTGGATTTCGCCTGACCCACCGGGATTTATGGAATGGGAAAAACTGTACCTCTTTTATGAAAAAATGAATAAGTAATGTTTTTTTTTTTTTTTTTTGTTATTCTCTTCTCTCTCTATTTTAGCGGCCAGGGGTGGGAGGTGGGGAGGATGGGTGGGGGAATAGGAAATTATATTTGTTAAGGTATTTATATGATGTGTAATGAAGTTTTTGAAAAAAAATAAAATTTCAATAGGAAAAAAAAAAAGTCACCACACCATAACACGTGACCCTGTTTCACTTTGTTTACTTTCTTAGAAAGCTTATTAACCCCTTCGCGACCAGCGCCGTACATGTACGGCGCTGGGGCGATGCGGGCACATGGCGCCCGCTCGCGGGTGCGGCGGGCGTCATGGCCGGCAAGTCTCTGCTGTTTCTAACAGCAGAGACTTGCCGCTACCTACCACATCGGCGGCGTCTTCTGGGTTGACTAGATGCCGTGATCACACGTGATCACGGCATCTAGTTGCGTCTAAACCCGGAAGCATTCGCTTCCGGGTGGTGTACAGACACCCCGTGTGACCAATCGGGGTGTCTGTACACCATATGAAAACTGTAATCCTCGCTGGTGAGGATTACAGTTTTCAAACTGCAATTCTTATTCTGGCCACTAGATGGCAGGCCAGGATAAGAAATGAGCAATTGATGGTTTTCTGAGCCTATAAAACCCAGAATTGCTCATAAAGAAAAAAAAAAAGCCACAATTTATAAGCCCATATTTGAGCTTTCTAATAGTAAAAAAAAATTAAAAAAAATGTTAAAAAATATATAAAAATAAAAAAGATGTAAAAGTTCAAATCACCCCCCTTTCCGTATAAGTAAAAAATAAATACCTAAATAACAATAAATATAGACATCATGGGTATCACCGTGACCGAAAACGCCTGTACTTTTAAAATATAAAAAAAAAATTCCAATACGGCGAATTGTGTGGCGGAAAAAAGCGTCCAAATGGCGATTTGCCGTTTTTTGTCGCTTTTTTTTTCTAAAAAAAATTAAATAAAAAGTGATCAAAAAGTCATACACACCCCAGAATGGTATCAATAAAAACTTCAGATCGTCCCGCAAAAAATGAGCCCCCATACAGCTCTGTACACATAAATACCAAAAAGTTATAGGGGTCAAGATTTGACAAGGAAAAAAAAAAAAAAAAAAAGGGCAACTTTCTAATTATGTTATCACTATGAAAACGCAGGAAAAACTATACATATTAGGTATTGCCGGATTCGTACTGACCAGTAGAATGAAAGTAACGGATCAGTTTTAATGCACATCGAACGCTGTAAATAAGAAACCCGTAGAACTGTAGCGGAATAGCGTTTTCTTTGCAATTTCACCCGGTTTGGAATTTTTTTCCCGCTTCCCACTACACTGTATGCAATATTAAATGGTGGCGTTGGAAAGTACAACTTGTCCCGCAAAAAACAAGCCCTCATACAGCTATGTGAACAGAAAAATAAAAGAGTTATGGCTGTTTGAAGGCAGGGAGCGCAAAACGAAAATGCAGAACCGAAAAAAGCTCCGGTCGTGAAAGGGTTAAGGAAGGTTTGTTGATGTCTATTAGGGGCATATACGGCTATTAAAGTATAGGTGACATTGTTCAGTGCGCCCACCACTATTATAAATCTGCCATGCAGATCTGACATAGTATAAGCTTTTTGAAATGCAACGGTGTTTTTGATACCCAATATAACTCCTCTTTGTTTTTTATGGTAGTGAGAATGATATATGACTGGAAATAGGCGATGGTATATTCTACAAGCATCTATTGCTTTTAAATGTGATTCCTGAATGCTGAATATGTCACACTGAAGGTTTATAATTTCTCTCCACATAAATGCTCATTTTTGAGGGCTGTTTAGGCCCTTAGCATTAAAGGACACTATTTTCAGAACCATGGTGACATAGGTTAAATCGCTGGTAACAGCTTCTCAACATGTTCCTATTCCCAGTGGTACTACGAGCAGTGGCATAACTATCGGGGAAGCAGGGGAAGCAGCTGCTTCGGGGCCCGGGCCGGCCAGGAGCAGTGTCTCAGACAAGTTAACATACAGTCTTAGTTTCAGGCCAGACAGGGACCCTTCAAATACTGTGCAGTGATGGTCACATCGGGGGCCCGCCCACTACACTCCCATACATTGATTGCATACTGGCACTGCCAGACTGTACCTGCATAGTGCGCTGCGCCACCAGCTAGGAAAAAGTACAAGCAGGCAGGCGCAGCGTGCTATGCTAATTAAGCCCGCCCACAAAGTTCCTGACGGAGGGAGCGGTAGGCGGGAGAAGCAGCAGGGCAAGCAAAAGAAGCAGCTCATCAGCGGCACAGCGGCGCTCTCGGCTTTTCAGGTATGTGCAGGGGCGCACCGACAGGGGTGGTCCAACGGGTCTGGACCCCCCTAGAACCATTCATTTTTTTAAAAAAACACTCAGGGCCCACCGCCAATCGCCACAGGCGGCGCGGTCCTGGATCTAATTGCGGGGGGTGGGTAGGGTTGCCACCTGCTATCACACAGTCCCTGTCAGCCCCATAAAGAAAACTATTTGTATGTGTCCAGACTCACTCACGATTGCAGGCTGAGGAGAACGGCAGGGCAGCAGCATTACACGTCAACAGGCACTCTGAGCCAATGAGGAGCAGGCTCCACACGTGTGCCTGCTGACGCTGATTGATGCTGCCCAGCGGTCCGAGCTCAGAGGGAAGCATGCAAAGGTCAGGGAGAAAAAAACCTCTCTGCGTGCTATCAGTGGTGCTCCCCCTCCTCCTTCTCCGTGCCTCCAAGTAGAAAGATAAGTGACCAAACTGTGTTTGTTACGTGTGTGTGTGTGTGTGTATCTTTGCATGCATGCATGTATGTATATATGTGTCTATATGTATGCATGCCTGCATGTATATATGTGTCTATATGTGTGTATGTATATGTGTCTAGATATATGTATGTATGTATATATGTCTATGTATATGTGTCTTTATGTATGCATGTATATATCATATATATGTGTCTATATGTATGCATGTATGTGTCTATGTATGAGGAGCATATGGGGGTATTTCTTACTGGCACATTATGGGGGGGGGTATGTGTCTATATCTATGTATATGTGTCTAGATACATCTATGTATGCATGCATGTATGTATATGTGTATGTATATATGTGTGTACATGTATGTATATATGTCTATATATGTAAATATGCGTGTGTGTGTATATATGTGTCTATATCTATCTGTGCATGTGTATATGTGTATATATGTATCTATGTATGCATGTGTGTATTTATGTCTATATATATATATATATATATATATATATATATATATATATATATATGTATATGTTGGTGATCATACAATAAATATGATCAACAACCAGTGCGTCTTATAGAGCGACTGCTAATGACTGCTTCCATTATGGAAGACGTCATCAGTATGCAGGAGGTGCAGGGAGCAATGAGTCTAGCACTCCACTAGCTGTACTTGCCTCTCCTTGGTCTTCTTCCGGGCGAAGTCCATTGCAGCACGGACCAGAAAAAAACCAGGGAGCGACCAGTGGTAGTACCGCATGGGGAGGTAATGGGTGAGGTGATTTTTTACTGCGGGAACTAATGGAGGCATTACTGGGGGCTCTCATGGAGGCATTACTATTACTGGGGGCATTATTAATTCTAGGGGGCACTAATAGAGACATTACTGTTACCAGAGGCATTAATGGAGGGCATTAATATTACTGGGGGGCATTAATCGGGGGCACTTTTAATACTGGGAGCCACATTATGACCCTGTGTTAAGCCATGCCCCCACAACCAACCGCCTATGGGGTGTGGCTTAACTTGGCCGGTATTTTTTGTTGGGAAAGGTGGCAACACTAGTGGTGGAGAGGGGGAAGTACGAAATGAGCGCTTTGTGGAAGCGCTCATCTCCATATTCATCTGTATCACCCCTGGCCTTTGCCTGAAGCCAAAGTTCTGGGCATAAGGAGGAAGGAGGGCTGTGGGCGGGTAGGGCAGGGTGGAGTAGAAAAGACTGCCACAGCCACCCCAGTCTCCTGTATTAAATGCATCTCTGCTATAGTACAAAACAGAAGGCTGGCACAAGAAGGAGTGGGCAGAGGCTGGGATGGCTATCTGCCAGGTAGCCATCCCATCCTCTACCCACTCCTTTCTGTACCAGCCATCTGTAATAAAGCATGAGGTACATGGCAGTCTCCCCTCTCTGCTCGCTATTCTGCCATCTACTACTGCTTATTTTGGCACTTTTATATATGCACATGTGATGCCAGGATGGTCCTGCACTGGCATCAGGTGTGCATCTATATGTGCCATAATAAGCACTAGTACATGGCGGAAGAGAGGCCAGGGGAAGGCTGCCATGTACTGAAAGCTATAGACATGAGGTTGGCAGAGATTGGGATGAAAGTTCAAATCAGCGTTCGCTTCCGGGTGTCCCACGCACGCCCCCCTGTGGCCAATCAGGGCCACTGCGGTGGGTTTAAATGCTGTAAACCTCGCTGATGAGGTTTACAGCTTTCAATGTGCAATTCTTAGTTTGGCCACTAGATGGCAGGCCAGGCTAAGAAATGAGCAAAAGGAATATTAAATTCAGGATTTAAAATCCCTGATTTCTCAAAAATAAAAAAAACAGGATCTATTTGCTCATATGTGAGCCTTAAAATAATCACAAAAAACACAAGAAAATCTATATATATTAAGTACCGCCGGATTCGTACTGACCAGTAGAATGAAAGTAACTGGTCAGTTTTAATGAATATCGAACGTCGTAAATAAAAAACCCGTAAAACTCTAGCGGAATTGCGTTTTTTTGCAATTTCACCCGATTTGGAATTTTTTTAACGCTTCCCACTACACCATATGCAATATTAAATGGTGGCATTGGAAAGTACAACTTGTCCCGCCAAAAATAAGCCCCCATACAGCTATGTGAACAAAAATATAAAAAAGTTATGGCTCACGGAAAATAGGGAAGAAAAATGAAAACGCAAAACTGAAAAAACTTCCGGCACTGAAAGGGTTAAAATTAGAGTTGAGCGAACGTGCTTGTAACGAGCACTGTAGAGCTCGGATCCCCTGTGCTCGCATGGCTGCAGGCATCCGGATCCGTCCTCACCTGACTGTAAGTCAATGGGGATGGATCCGTTTTGGTATGACACACGAGTGTGTCATACCAAACGGATCCGTCCCCACTGACTTGCAGTCGGGTGAGGAGGACGGATCCGGATGGCTGCGCCCATGCGAGCGCAGGGGATCCGAGCTCTACAGTGCTCGTTACGAGCACGTTCGCTCAACTCTAGTTAAAATATAAAAATACAAAAAAAAAAACAAAACAGGGTTTTGGTGACTAAATTCCCCTCCCTAACACAAATAGACCAAAACAAAGTACTCAGCATTACAGCTGGTCGGTAATCAAGTCTTAGACTTTTTTTTTGTAAGACACCACACTCCACTCCTGGCGCAGATGAGGCGGGATTGATGCTTGAGTTTGGAAGTTGTCCGGAATAGCGATGTTCCATTTGTGTAGGAGACGTTTCCCTTCTTCCAGGGAGGAGATAGCATGCAAAGTTCCATCATGTTGAATGAGGATCTTTGTGGGGAAATCCCATCTGTATGGCATGGCTTGGTCCCGAAGGGCTTCTGTAATAGGAGCCAAAGATCTTCTTTGTTGTAGAGTGGCAGCAGACAAATCTTCAAACAGCTTGATATCCTCATAAGCTGCCGGCAGAGCAGTTTTGTTTCTGCTGGCCTGAAGCAGGGCTTCCTTAATTTGAAAGAAGTGTATTCTCACCAGAACATCTCTCGGTGCGGTATTTGGCAGGTGTTTAGGCCTCGCCACTCTGTGAATCCTATCCAGTAGCAGGTCTCTTTCTGTGATGGAGGGTAATAAAGCTTGCATTAGTCCTTGAAAATATGAGCGAAGTTCCTGGGTCTGTATTTCTTCAGGGATGCCTCTTATCTTCACATTGTTTCTTTGGGACCCGTCCTCAAGGTCTGCCGCCACCAGCCACAGGGAGGTGTGTGAGTTTAGGGAATTTGTCACAGTTAACATGGTGTAGCCGGTGGTTTTACTCACGGTTAGGTGAATCTTCCCTGGGCCAGTGTGCAGTTGTGTGGAGGGTGGACACGACTTCCCTCGGAGCACGTTCCATACGCAGGGCTCCAGGATGGTCAGTTGAGGTGCCCTTGATGTTAATTTTGACCGTGTCGGACAGCTGGGTCCTGGTTATTTCGTGACGCCAGTGTCTTTTTAGGTAAACACACCCTTTGCAATGATGAGGAGGCAGTTGTTAATAAAACAAGAGGTATCTTTATTTTTGCCTTGAGTTCATATAGTTGCAATAAATGATGTTACAATTGGTTATGGATAAGATGTCCTCTTTGGCTGGTAGGTGGTTATAATAGGTAGTTAGTTAGGCACTGTCTCTTTAAATCCTGTTACTTTCACTCCTAGTGGGATCTTCTGTAACTAGCCCTGGTTCTGGACAATATTATATTAAGGTCACTTTCATAAGACCTTTCTTCTAGAAGGATACTCTGTGGGGCAGGAATGACACGTCTGCACCAGCAGGTTCCTGAAATATATATATAATGATGGCTGCACCTCCCGGAGGGATCCAAAGTGTAGACCAATAAACAACTTGTACCTGGTTGCTGATACTGTAGTCAGATGCCAGTAGCTTCTCTTGACCACATGGGTGCTGGCAGAGTCCATGAAGACCGGGGACGGTCGATTACCTCTGTCAGGCTTGACAGTCCAAGAAATATTCAGGGTTCTAGTAGTTTAGCTGTTAATTGTCACTTGCTGTCCTGACATGGCCAGTGTCAGGGGTAATGACAGCCTTTTCCTTTAGGAAAGGATCTCCACTTGTCTTCCTCCTGCACAATACTTGGTTCCATCATAACTAACTCCTTACACCTCCTCCTTTCTCCTACTCTTCACTACATTTGTCTCACTACCTTTCCTCGTCTCTCCTTGTCTCTTTTACTCTAACTTCCTGCTACTGGGCCTTATATACAGTCATGGACAAAAGTTTTGAATGACACAAATATTATATTTTCACATGATCCGCTGCCCTCTGGTTTTTATGTGTGTTTGTCAGATGTTTTTATCACATACAGAAATATAATTGCAATCATATTATGAGTAACAAAAGATTATATTGACAGTTAGAATGAGTTAATGCAGCAAGTCAATATTTGCAGTGTTGACCCTTCTTCTTCAGGACCTCTGCAATTCTCCCTGGCATGCTCTCAATCAACTTCTGGACCAAATCCTGACTGATAGCAGTCCATTCTTGCACAATCAATGCTTGCATTTTGTCAGAATTTGTAGGTTTTTGTTTGTCCACCCGTCTCTTGATGATTGACCACAAGTTCTCAATGGGATTAAGATCTGGGGAGTTTCCAGGCCATGGACCCAAAATCTCTATGTTTTGCTTTATGGCAAGGTGCTCCATATTGCTTTGCTTTATGGCAAGGTGCTCCATCATGCTGGAAAAGGCATTGTTGATCGCCAAACTGCTCTTGAACGGCTGGGAGAAGTTGCTCTCGGAGGACATTCTGGTACCATTCTTTATTCATGGCTGTGTTTTTAGGCAAGACTGTGAGAGAGCCGATTCCCTTGGCTGAGAAGCAACCCCACACATGAATGGTTTCAGGATGCTTTACAGTTGGCATGAGACAAGACTGGTGATAGCGCTCACCTTGTCTTCTCCGAATAAGCTGTTTTCCAGATGTCCCAAACAATCGAAAAGGGGATTCATCAGAG
The DNA here is from genome assembly GCA_900303285.1 of Rhinella marina. Classification (NCBI taxonomy): domain Eukaryota; kingdom Metazoa; phylum Chordata; class Amphibia; order Anura; family Bufonidae; genus Rhinella; species Rhinella marina. The sequence continues at coordinate 19,326 of ONZH01014670.1, forward strand.
AAAATGACTTTACCCCAGTCCTCAGCAGTCCACTCCCTGTACCTTTTGCAGAATATCAGTCTGTCCCTGATGTTTTTTCTGGAGAGAAGTGGCTTCTTTGCTGCCCTCCTTGAGACCAGGCCTTTGTCCAAGAGTCTCCGCCTCACAGTGCGTGCAGATGCACTCACACCTGCCTGCTGCCATTCCTGAGCAAGCTCTGCACTGCTGGTAGCCCGATCCCACAGCTGAAACACTTTTAAGAGACGGTCCTGGCACTTGCTGGTCTTTCTTGGGCGCCCTGGAGCCTTTTTGGCAACAATGGAACCTCTCTCCTTGAAGTTCTTGATGATGCGATAGATTGTTGACTGAGGTTTAATCTTTCTAGCTGCGATACTCTTCCCTGTTAGGCCATTTTTGTGCAGTGCAATGATGACTACACGTGTTTCTTTAGAGATAACCATGGCTAACAGAAGAGAAACAATGATGCCAAGCACCAGCCTCCTTTTAAAGTGTCCAGTGGTGTCATTCTTACTTAATCATGACAGATTGATCTCCAGCCCTGTCCTCATCAACACCCACACCTGTGTTAATGGAGCAATCACTGAAACGATGTTAGCTGGTCCTTTTAAGGCAGGGCTGCAATGATGTTGAAATGTGTTTTGGGGGATAAAGTTCATTTTCTAGGCAAATATTGACTTTGCAAGTAATTGCTGTTAAGCTGATCACTCTTTATAACATTCTGGAGTATATGCAAATTGCCATTATAAAAACTGAAGCAGTAGACTTTGTAAAAATTAATATTTGTATCATTCTCAAAACTTTTGGCCATGACTGTATATTTATACCTATAGAACATCCTATATTTCTTACATTTCTACCTACGACTCTATTTCTGACCCATTTAATACCCATGACTGTAGAAGGCAGAATGCCACCATCTAGTGGTGGGAATTACCACTGCAGTACTCAGCCATAGAGGTTCTTATACCATATACAAAATAGACAAGTAGCCATAGACATGGCTACTATAAATACATAGTCATAAACAGTTTGCTGTGTCCCTTTTACACACATATGTGGGACACTGCAGGTCTATTAGCTTATTTTTTATCATGTCAACTTCATCGGACAGGTCATAGTGTGCATCAATTAATTGATTATGTGACGTGGCAAATTCTCCAAGTTTTGTCTCGGCATGCACAACTCTGCCCTCCATGTCTGAGAGTGAAGTTTGTAAAGGAGATATCAACGTTGCTATATTATCCTGCATCGACTTCCCGAGTGCTAGCAACATATCTTTCAGCAGGGATCCTGAGGCAGGCATGTTGGAGGTTAGGAAGTCCTGCAAGGCGGCGCCAATATGTTCTGTGGGAGAGATCGCAGGCCTGATAGAAGGCGCATTTCGGTCTTGAGGTAATGGCGACTGAGTGCACGGAGCTCTGGTGGAGGGGGAAGAGGCGCGAGACGGGAACACATGATCTGAGTTTCGCGGGCTTCCCCCATGTTGCGTAGGTAATGTATTTGATAGAGACATACCTCTGCCACTTGTATTGCTCCTAGAGGGTGAAATAGAGCGGGGGCTTGCCTCCCCAGTTCCTTCAGAACTGTTAGTATGCAACATGTGCGCAGAGTCCCGTTCGGGTGGGGGAGGGGAGTCATCTCCTCGCCGACCTTTATCTTTGTCAAAAAAGAAGCTTAACTTGCCTTGGGCTTTCATAGATCTTTTGCCCCTAGTCATCATGGAGGTCTGAGACATCGGGGTGGGTGAGTAAAGACGTCCTGACGCTTTAGTTGCTGTGAAGGTCGCTGGTGTGGAACGGAGCTCAGAGATCAAGCGGCCCTCTTCTTCGGCGGCCCAACCTACCAATTTCATAAGCATGATAGTAAACCTCCAATAGTTTAGATAACAGATCTTCCCTGAATTCCTTATACATTTCCATAAGTATCCCATCAGGTCCTCTTCAGAATGGGTCAGCAACAGGCCAATTCCTGCTCCACATATGAGACCATAGTTTGGTACAGGGTATCATAAAACTGCCTGAAAACACCTAGAATACAAGGCGTATCATCCAACATCTCTTCCTCTGGAGTTTGAATGCGCTGCACATACAGTATGTAGATCCTTGTTGCCATGGCCATTTCTAGAGCCGGGCGAGGGGTGCAACCACACGGGGCGCATGAAGTCAACAAACAGTAGGGGGCGCTGGTGTTTACAACAGAACCACAGCAGGGCCAGGACTCAGCTAATGAGCGCTTCCTTTGTGGAAACACTCATTAGTAAAGGAGGCTGAAGAAGCAGTGAGCACAGCACTCCCTGCGCTAGCTGTACCCACCGCTGGCCCTCTTTTCTATGGCTGCAGCACTTCCAGACATAGGCAGCCCATGCAGAGTGTGGGTGGAGGAGGAAGGACCTGTGGGAGCGTCAGGCGAGGAGGCGGGGCCAGTGTGAGAAGACGACAAGACACTGAAGTCTATGTGGAGCAGCATGAGGTAAGAGGCGGGGCTTATCTGGAGAGGATTCAGGCATCTGACCTGTGAGGACCTTTCTTCACAGTGAGTATGAACCATGATTTAAATGTTCTGGAGCCTGTGCATAAGGGATGTGCAGTGTATGAGAGAGAGGAGGGGCTCTGTACATGATGGGGGGGGCTCTGTACATGAGGGGAGATGGGGGGGCTCTGTACATGAGGGGAGATGGGGGTGGGCACTGTACATGAGGGGAGATGGGGGGTGGGCTCTGTACATGAGGGGAGATGGGGGGGCTCTGTACATGAGGGGAGATGAGGGGGTGCTCAGTGTATGAGGGGAGATGGGGGGCTGCTCAGTACATGAGGGGAGATGGGGGGGCTCTGTACATGTGGGGAGATGAGGGGGGGCTCTGTACATGAGGGGAGATGGGGGGGGCTCTGCACATGAGGGGAGATGGGGGGGGCTCTGTACATGTGGGGAGATGAGGGGGTGCTCTGTACATGAGGGGAGATGGGGGGGCTCTGTACATGAGGGGAGATGGGGGGCTCTGCACATGAGGGGAGATGGGGGGGGCTCTGTACATGAGGGGAGATGAGGGGGTGCTCAGTGTATGAGGGGAGATGGGGGCTGCTCAGTACATGAGGGGAGATGGGGGGACTCTGTACATGTGGGGAGATGAGGGGGTGCTCAGTGTATGAGGGGAGATGGGGGGCTGCTCAGTACATGAGGGGAGATGGGGGGCTGCTCAGTACATGAGGGGAGATGGGGGGCTGCTCAGTACATGAGGGGAGATAGGTGATCAGTACATGAGGGGAGATGGGGGCTGCTCAGTACATGAGGGGAGATGGGGGGGTGCTCAGTGTATGAGGGGAGATACTTTGGAGGATGGGGTGCTCAGTGTATGAGGGGAGATACTGTGGATGATGGGGGTGTTCAGTCTAGGAGGGGAGATACTGTGGAGGATGGGGGTGCTCAGTGTATGAGGGGAGATACTGTGGAGGATGGGGGTGCTCAGTGTATGAGGGGAGATACTGTGGAGGATGGGGATGCTCAGTGTATGAGGGGAGATACTGTGGAGGATGAGGGTGTTCAGTCTATGAGGGGAGATACTGTGGAGGATGGGGGTGCTCAGTGTATGAGGGGAGATACTGTGGAGGATGGGGATGCTCAGTGTATGAGGGGAGATGCTGTGGAGGATGGGGGTGCTCAGTCTATGAGAGGAGATACTGTGGAGGATGGGGGTGCTCAGTGTATGAGGGGAGATACTGTGGAGGATGAGGGTGTTCAGTCTATGAGGGAGATACTGTGGAGGATGGGGGTGCTCAGTGTATGAGGGGAGATACTGTGGAGGATGGGGGTGATCAGTGTATGAGGGAGATGCTGTGGAGGATGGGGGTGCTCAGTCTATGAGAGGAGATACTGTGGAGGATGGGGTGCTCAGTGTATGAGGGAAGATACTGTGGAGGATGGGGGTGCTCAGTCTATGAGAGGAGATACTGTGGAAGATGGTGATGATCAGTGTATGAGGGGAGATACTGTGGAGGATGGGGGTGCGAAGTGTAGGTGGGCGGACACTGTGGTGGCACTAGTGCTGCATTATGTCCTGGCAGCGCACAGCTCCAGTACATATTGTGCATAGGAATACACTATGACTGGACACAGCGCTAAACCAAGAGCGATGGTGCCTGGAGGAGGAGCAGAGAGGGGAGTATACACAGTAGATATGTATATATATATATATATATATATATATATATATATATATATATACTAGCAGAAAGACCCGGCTTCGCCTGGGTATATTTCATCTATTTATTTAATGTTTCTGTGTGTCGTTGCAGAGAGAAAGTCAATGCAGCTGACAGAAATTGATTTTTACCTTCATTTTTTCAATCCCTATTGGCTGCGGAGTGGGAGGGGGTGTGGTTTAATGGGACACGGGGGGGGGGGGGTTAAGTCCTTCATTTCAGGGTGGCCTGAATTATAGGTTAATGCCATGGTAATTTGAGCAAACACAATGGGTAGCAGTGGAAGAAAACATTGCTTTGCACGGGTATATTTAATCTATTTCATTTAGTGTTTCTGTGTGTCGTTGCAGAGAGAAAGTCATCCTCCCTCCCATCCCTGCAGCTGACAGATGTTGATTTTTACCTTCAATTGTTCAATCTCCATTGGCTGCGGAGTGGGTCATGGCCTGACAGAGTCGGAGCGTGGTTTCGCGAGATCTGGGGCGGGGGTCAGAGTGGCATGAATTACAGGTCGATGACATGGTAATTTATGGGGACCCGCAATGGGTAGCAGTGGAAAAAAACATTGCTTTGCACGGGTATATTTACTCTATTTCATTTAATGTTTCTGTATGTTGTTGCAGAAAGAAATCCAACTTCCCTCCCACCCCTGCAGCTGACAGAAGTTGATTTTTACCTTCATTTTTTCAATCCCCGTTGGCTGCGGAGTGGGAGGGGGCGTGGCCTGACAGAGTCGGAGCGTGGTTTCGCGAGATCTGGGGCGGGGGTCAGAGTGGCATGAATTACAGGTCGATGACATGGTAATTTATGGGGATCCGCAATGGGTAGCAGTGGAAAAAAACATCTGTTATTAGTACTGAATGGTCGTAGTCTAAAATTAGTCAATTTCATCTACGATTTTTGTGTGTCGTTGCAGAGAGAAATTCACCCTCCCACCCCTGCAGCTGATTTTTTCAATCCCCGTTGCCTGCGGAGTGGGAGGGGGCGTGGCCTGGCAGAGTTGGGGGTGTGGATTATCAAGATGCTTCGAACGGTTGTAGTCTGAAATTAGTCTATTTCATCTAAAATTTTGTGCGTCATTGCAGAGAGAAATTCACCCTCCCACCCCTGCAGCTGACAGAAGTTTATTTTTCCCTTCATTCTTTCAATCCCTGTTGGCTGCGGAGTGGGAGGGGGCATGACCTGACAGAGTTGGGGTGTGGCTTAGCAAAGTGCTTCGCATAGGTGATTTAATCTATTTCATTTAATGTTTCTGTGTGTCGTTGCAGAATGGCTGCAGAGTGGGAGGGGGCGTGGTCTGACAGAGTTGGGGGCGTGACTTAGCAAGACGATTCGAACAGTTGTAGTCTATAATTAGTCTATTTTATCTAAAATTTTTGTGTGTCGTTGCAGAGAGAAATTCACCCCCCCACCCCTGCAGCAAACAGAAGTTTATTTTTACCTTTATTTTTTCAATCCCCGTTGGCTGCGGAGTGGGAGGGGGCGTAACCTGACAGAGTTGGGGGCGTGGATTAGCAAGACGCTTCACATGGATGTATTTAATCTATTTCATTTAATGTTTCTGTGTGTCGTTGCAGAAAGAAAGTCAACCTCCCACCCATCCCTGCAGCTGACAGAAGTTGATTTTTACCTTTATTTTTTCAATCTCTGTTGGCTGTGGAGTGAAAGGGGGTGTGGCCTGATGGAGTCGGGGGTGTGGCTTAGTGAGACCTGGGGCGGGGGTTTTAAGTACTTCTTTTAGGGTGGCCTGAATTAAAGGTCAATACCATGCTTATTTATGAGCCCACGCAATAGACAGCAGTGGAGGAAAACATCTTTTATTACTACTGAACTGTAGTAATAGAAAAAAAACATAAGTTATATTTATGGTAACCGGAATACCTTTAACAGTGTCAGTGAATAGAAATGGATGAGATCCTCAGCTGCTGATAATTACCTGGTTGTTATGGAAACCTGCCCTCCCTGTGTGTGTCTTTGCAGAGAATGGCAGTTGGAGTTTAAAACCAAAGTTCCCAGTTGTAATGTTGGCTAATGGAGATCATATTTTGGGAATATCTCAGGAACGGTATGTCCTAGAGAGATGAGACATGGTCTAAAACCTTCCCGGACACCTGATGTACCTGTGTGCCGAATTTGGTGAAAATCGGTCCAGTAGTTTGGTCGCGCATAGAGAACAGACAGACAGAAACTCATTTTTATATTATTAAGAGATATATGTTAATAATGACTAATAAAAGTACCAATACATTTCTGATCCCTGTCCTCGCTGGTCTCTGTACTTCTATGTCCCCTCCATGAGACCGCTGCAGCCAGTGACTGAGGAGTGAGCGGTGGGATCAAAAAAGTGTCACTACTTTTATTATTTTATCATATTCTCAGCAGTAATGTGGGCACGTGGGGCAGCACCAGGCATAGTATTGGTGGACACTACAGGGTGGCAATGTTAAAGGGGGCAGTTGTATAGGGGGGTAACTTGCTATAGAGGGTCGGGGTGGACTGCAGAAACAACAAGCCAAAGGTATAAGCTGAATTCTCTGTTCCCTAATGCAGAATCTGTAGCAGACCTCCTTTACCCTGCGCCATTTATTAATAGTGGCATCTTTTTACATTACAGAGGGGGCAGCGCACCCCTGACCGAAGATGTCTGCGCATGAGCTTCTGAACCAAACTGAAGAGAAAAGGAAAGTGAAGAAACGTAAATCTGTGGAGACGTCGCCTGTAAGTCACTGGGTTTACCTTGGGTGACTGATTCTTTTTAAATGTATTTTAATATCTTCATTAGAAAGTAAGGTCACTTTAAACGTGGGGGGAGGGCGATATTGTATTGTTCGCCCTGTTGGCAAAATTCCCTAGAAACTGCCCTGCTTGTTGCGCCTTTGCTACACTCGCTAATAAATGCCCTAATCTCTCTCCTTCCTCGAAATATTGCTGTTTAAAAACCAAAAACTCTTATTAGAGGCCTGTTCCAAAGTATGTGAATTTAGTGCCTCCTGTGCTGCCTTCCACACTCTCAATGTGTCCCATGATGGATCAGAAATATATGCTGTCTTCTTGGTAAATAATTGAGTCTGAAGCTCCTCCACCATTGCTTGACTGCGAATTTTAAAAACATTAAAATTCTTACTCAATATACCTCTCACAAAAGCCCTAATTGATTCCCAAACCATTCCTACAGAGGCTGAACCCTTATTGAAATGATAAAACTTCCTTAAAGGGGTTGTCCAAGTTATGGAAAAAAAAATATAGCACTGTAAATCTCATGGGCAGCAATATATAACTAAGTTCAGCCAGTTTTAGGCAAAAAAAAATCTCTATTTCCTCATTTCCCTGGTTCTCTTCTGGCCTTTGTTTACATGCAGTAATAACAATCTCTGCCCCCCCTCCCCCCTTCTCTGCAAAGGCCGTGAATATAAGTGCTGTGACCACATGTCTGCCTGCTGGGATACTCAGCAGCATGTTGTTTGTGTAGGACTACAAGTCCCAGCTGTACAATGACACTGCTGATACACACAGGAAATTCTCCCTACCTGTTCTTGTACAATTCCTATAGCTCCTTGCCCAGCATTTGTCTCCTCTCACTGCTGCAGCTACTATTTGTTGTAAAGCCTTGAGCCCTCAGTGTGTTCTGGCTGAAGGGGTTAATGTTTTATCTGAAGGAATCCAGGGAGAGAGCAGATAGCAGGAGCCCGGCAAAGAAAGGGGGCGTGGCCAGTGACGTCTTGTGTACATACTGTTATCTGAACTCTGAGGCTTGTACACGAAACATCATAGACCAGGGAGATAAGCTGACATCACAGGTCATGTGACCCTCAGTCAACTCTGAGAAACCAGCAGCTTTAGGAACACAAAGTATATGGGAAAGTTGTTATACCTGACAAGTTAGAAACATATAAAGAACAAAAAAATAACTTGGACAACCCCTTTAAATGCCTCCTGACCTCATTTAAATCTAATATCTTTAACCAGAATGGATTCGGGTGCCACATCGTGGGGCTCCTACAACTAGCACTCCTCATTTGTAAGATGACCTGTTACGGGGAGTGATCCTAAAGCGTCCTAGGAGAAAAGCTAGAGCCAGAGACCAGGGGCATTAAACTGTGATTATCAAGTTCAAGATCTATCCTAGAAAAGGAAGTATATGAGGATGCATAAGAGTACTCTCGGGCTGTGGGGTTCTTAAGGTGCCATATATCTGTGAGACCCAATTCCCCTACCATCCTACCAAATGGCATGACTGTAGAGAGAGGGAGTGGGGATCGGATAGGGAATTTGTCAAGTGCTATATCTAAGTAACTATTGAAATCTCCCATAATCAGTAAGGGTAAGTGCGGGAAGCCCACAGCACAACTCGGTATATACATCACTTTAATAATAGACTCTGCATTAAATAATAACCCGTGTACCGCCACATAACATCTCTCCTTATCTATCTTAATCCTTACTGGAGAAAAAGGAACATTTTTATGTATAAGCAGTAGTGTCGACCTCTGTGCTCGTATGCTCGGGTACTCTGGCCGAGCACTAGGGGTTGCTCGAGTGCTCAGCCGAGCACCCGAGCATAATGTTAGTCAATGGGACTAAACCAGGCACCCCCCGCTCGGAAGAGGGGAGGGTGTCTGGTTAATAGAAAAAGGTCAGAATCGCGACTTCTCCTCTTTTACTCCTTTCACTCCTAAAAGTATGCAAATTTACTGAATTTGTACGAATTAGCGCACAATGCGTACGCATTAGCGTACAATGCGTAGCATTAGCGTACAAATCAACATTACAGTGCGGGGAAGAGACTCGAGCATTGCACTCGAATACACTCGGTGTTCGGCCGAACACCGAGCGGACCCGAGCGTAGGCATGCTCGGCCGAACTCGCTCAACACTAATAAGCAGGCTCACCCCCCTGGAGTATGCAGAATATACAGAATGATACTCCCAACCCATCCACGACTTATGAAGCCACCGCACAGTATCAGGTGTCATATGCGTTTCTTGCAGGCCAATGAGCAATGGTGAAGGCTTCCTAAGGTAGTCAAACAGAGCAAAGCATTTAGTAACATTGCACACCCCTCTGACATTCCAAGAAAATAACTCTACAGTCCCCATAATATTTAAATATTTGGCTCCCGATTAACGTTATTGCAGAACCAGAGTCCCAGAGTATCTAGCACAACTCTAAACTGCAGACACAGGCCGTCTACTATACTTATCACTAAGAGTAATGGCCATCAGGTAACTTGAATAGTCCCAGGTATCTCCTCACTGTCATGAGTTTCTTCCAGAAGAAGTTGCAGATTTAGATGACGGAACCACAGTCTCCAACTAGTTCACAGTCACAGTAGGTGTATCAGACATATGGACCTCGCCGTCCGCCACAACCCTCAACCTAGATGGGTACAGCATAGAATACGACAGCTGACGCTCCCTAAAATGATGTTTCACTTCCATAAACTTTGCTATTTTCCCCTGCACTTCTGCGAATAAATCTGGGAAAATGGACACTTTCCTACTGTCGATTAGCAAATCAGCGTGATCTCTTGCTTTTCGTAGAATTGTGTCTCTATCCTTAAAGTGTAGTCATTTGATCGGAGAACGGAAGGGCACCGTATGGGCTCTCTCAATAGCAAACAGACCATTGCTCAAAAAAGTCCACTGCATTAGAGCCCTCAGCTTTCTCTGTTATGCCCATCAGTCATAGATTGTTTCTGCGCAGCCTATTCTCCAAACCATCGATTTTCCTCAGTAAATAGGGTACATCAGGAGTATTGCCTAGATATTTCCTTAAAGAAGGTACTTGATCTTCCAAGCATCTAACCCATTCATTCACCTCTTTAATTCTCTCAGAGACCTTCCTTAGGTCTTGTCAAATAAACAACATGTTCTCTTGTAGGTTCACTCTGTGGCTGTAACTGATCGAAGCTTCCTTCACTGCATGTGCCAGCCGAGGTGAGAACAGCTTCTCCTGCAGCACCCTGGCCTTCCACACTCCCCGGGCTGCTTCTGCCATCTCTAATGGAGGAATCCATGCATGGTTTTGCGTCCCCACTCTGCATCACACTAGTGGCAGCTGAATCAACTAGAGGGGCCACTTGCGCAAACTGATCCAGGCGCGGCCACCTCCACTGCACACACCACCACGCGGCACCATTTTGTTTTGACTGCACGCAGGCCTGACCTTCTTCCCCTCTCTCTCCTTCTTATTCTGGTGCGCCATGTCAGCCATTTCCAAAGCGCCTGGGCCCCAGACCGCAATATCTCCCTCCAGGGGACAAAAGTTATTCGCTGTATGGCGGTTACAAGAGGATGGACAAGAGACTTGTTCAGGAGGATGAGATTCAGCGTCTGCTCACATTCCCAGCCAGACCATGCCCCTGAATAAGCCAATTTTACTGTTATTGGGGTGTCCACCTTGTTAAATACATAAGAAATTCTATCATGCCTTGATTCTCAAATTGGGGCGAATAAGCTGTCTAATACTACTGTTATTGGAGTATCCATATTGACTTTGAATAACTTATTTTCCATATGTTACTTTTACTGTACAGTACATCCAACAAAGAGGTGCTAGGACCCTCTAAAGGTATGGGTAGTGGCAAAAATGTTGCATTAGCTGGCAGAAATGGCAGCAGAAGAAGGAGTAGTAGCAGCAGCAACAGGCCAAAGCTGCTAGTGTTATCCAGTGTTCATGTTTTGACGACCAATCCCGCTGTCCTGGAATGGTTGACTTGGTCTTCAACATCATCTGAACTGACATCAGACGCCTGTAGACAGGAGTCAGTGGGTTCCACCGACACCACACCTAGTTAGCATAACCCAGGAACAAGCTCTGTCCCCACACCTGTCCTGAACCTGCATCTTTCTTTTGCTGCTCCTTCTGTCAGTCAAGTGATATATGCCACTGGCTCTGCTCCGCTTTTCAGCAAGGAAGATATTATTGATTTGGAAGAGAGGTACGCTGCTTCCTCCTGTAGGCGTGTAAGTAGCGTCAATGACAGTTGCGTGGGAGCAGGTGTTGCGAGCGGTCAGGGATATGGCCATGAGACTGGTGAGGGTGACATAAGTGGCGAACAGACAGTAGTGGATGATGATGTAGCCGATCGCATGTTGGAGACAGGTGAAGAGGGGCTTCATCATCCAGGGGTGAGGGTGGCAGCTTGTGCATAAGCAGTGGCGTAGCATGGGGGGGGGGGGGCAGGGGTGCGGTTGCCCCGGGCGCCAAATCGCAGGGGGTGCCAGGCAGCAGGAACTTTAATGAGAGCAACAGGAGCCTATGGCTCCCGTCCCCTCCGTTGTGCCTCACAAGCTTCTGGCCACTAGGCCTGAAGCCTATTAGGCAGTGGAGCGACGCAGGAGATCACAATTGCCTCACTGTGACCTCCTGCGTCCGCTCTCGCGAGATTACGTGATGATGCGGCGCGGGAAGGCACAGTGAGGAGTTAGTGACTGCCTGTGCTGGGATGCCACAAGCGGTGATGTAGAAATGTAAGTATGTTTTTTTTTTTTTAATGTATGTATGCCACTTCAATTCCACTGGTACTGGGGGCACTATGGGGGTGGGGGAGAAGCAGGCAGGAGGACCCAGGACATTATACTAATGAGGGGGGCATTATATTAATAATAAAGAGGGGGCATGATATTAATAATAAAGAGCATGATATTGATAATAAAGAGGGGGCTTGGTATTAATAATAAAGAGGGGGACATTATATTACTAAATTAGTAGTATAATGTCCCCCTCTTTATTATTAATATAGTGGCCCCCTCTTTATTCTTAATATAATGCCCCCTCTTTATTTTTAATAAAATATCCCCCTCTGTATTATTAATAGAATGCTTCCCTCTTTATTATTAATATAATGCTCCCCTCTTTATTATTAATATAATGCCCTGCTCTTTATTATTACTATAATGCTCTCCTCTTTATTATTAATATAATGCCCCCTCTTTATTTCTAATATAATGCCCCCTCTGTATTATTAATATAATGCCCCCTCTTTATTATTAATATAATGTCCCCCTCTTAATTATTAATATAATGCCCCCCTCTGTATTATTAATAAAATAACCCCCTCTGTATTATTAATAAAATGCCCCCTCTGTATTATTAATAAAATGCCCCCTCTGTATTATTAATAAAATGCCCCCCTCTGTATTATTAATAAAATGCCACCTCTTTATTATTAATATAATGCCCCCTCTGTATTATTAATATAATGTCCCCCTCTGTATTATTAATATAATGGCCCCCTCTGTATTATTAATATAATGGCCCCCTCTTTATTATTAATATAATAGCCCCTCTGTATTAGTAGTACTAATAAAGAGGGGGACATTATACTACTAATAAAGAGGGGGCCATAATAATAATAATAATAATAATAATAATAATAATAATACAGAGGGGGGCATTAATAATAATACATAGGGTCCATTATAATATGACAGGGGAATAATATTATGGGGGACTATCTTTATGGTACTAGCTCAGTATTAGGGGGCAGCAGGATAACAGTGCTGAGGCACCAAGAGGATGATAGTAAAGTGAGGAATCTAAATTTTTTTCTGTGAAACTCTGTAAAGACAAGGCTGAAAGAAGTGGTCTTATCTCAGAATGAAGACAGTGATGAAAGATTCTACATCACAGGGGACGTCACTGGATGTAACAGGTATGTGGTCCTGTATTCTCCTGTATATTTTATAGCAATGTATGCAATGTCCATCCAAATATCTGTTTCACGGTAGAGTTGGGGGGAGGAGTGTGAGAATTCGGTCCACATTGCCGCAGCCCGGCCCCAGACTTCAGAGTTATCACTTTGTTATCTGTGGTGTTATATAGGACTGCAGGTGACATCTATTACCTTATCTGTACTCAGAGCGTTATGACTGTGTTATCTGTGGTGTTACATAGGACTGCAGGTCACATCCACTACATTATCTGTACACAGAAGATACAAATGCCTAATCTCCAAACTGGAAGTGGTGTCAATTTTGTCCTGACAGCAAAACAACATGATATCGCGAGATTGTAACTATACTCTAAATAACTGTAATACACGTCACAACCACTGGGCGGTGAGTGCTCCACATTTAGCTTATTGCTCAGCTGCATCTTTTGTTTAGAGCAGCTGGCCTCAGATATGAGATATTTATCGGCAGACCCAGCTAAATTTGGTGAGATCTATTGAGAATATTAAGTGTGTTAAAGTCAAACACATGAGAATAAAGGAAAACTAAATCCAAAATCCAAACATCATGTTTGATACTGTCTGCTGAGCTGTGTATCTTATCCTATCATATGTGATACTGCCTGCTGAGCTGTGTATCTAATCCTATCATGTGAGATACTGTCTTCTGAGCTGCATATCTAATCCTGTCATGTGTGATACTGCCTGCTGAGCTGTGTATCTAATCATATCATGTGTGATACTGTCTGCTGAACTGTGTATCTAATCCTATCTTGTGTGATACTGTCTGCTGAGTTGTGTATCTAATCATATAATGTGTTATACTGTCTGCTGAGTTGTGTATCTAATGCTATCTTGTGTGATACTGTCTGCTGAGCGGTGTATCAAATCCTATCATGTGAGATACTGTCTGCTAAGCAGTGTATCAAATCCTGTTCTGTGTGATACTGTCTGCTGAGCTGTGTATCTAATCCTATCCTGTGTGATACTGTCTGCGGTTGTGTATCTAATCCTGTTCTGTGTGATACTGTCTGATGAGCCATGTATCTAATCCTATCCTGTGTGATACTGTCTGCTGAGCTGTGTATCTAATCCTACCTTGTGTGATACTGTCTATGAAGCTATTGTATGTATTTGCATAGAGTGTGATACACTGCACAACATCTCTGGGATTGCGGACCCATTCAAGTGAATGGGTCCATGATCCGTGATGCGGGGTGCACATGGCTGGTGCCCGTGTATTGCAGACCCGCCGCATGCGGGCCACAGTATGGAAACGGCCATGTGCATGAGCCCTAACTATCATCCTGTGACCTCCAGAAGATCAGCAAACTCCTCTCCTGAAATCCTCTGTGCTACTGGGGACCTGCTCCTTCCACTGTGTAACTCTCACCATGTGACCACCACAATATCAGCACAGTCCTCTCCTGAAATCCTTAGTGCTGCTGGGGACACTGCTCCTTCGTCTGTGTAACTCCCATCCTGTGAGCTCCACAAGATCAGCACACTTCTCTCCTGAAATCCTCTGTGCTGCTGGTATTCTGCTCCTTCCACTTTTTAACTCCCATCCTGTGACCTCCACAAGATCAGCACACTTCTCTCCTGAAATCCTCTGTGCTGCTGGGGACACTGCTCCTTCCACTATGTAACAAGATTAGATGCAGCAGCTGAGCAAACATTATCACACATGACACTATTAGATACACAGTTTAGCTGCTCTGCAGACAGTATCACACATGGCAGGATTAGATATACAGCTCATCATGCAGTATCACACATGGCAGAATTAGATACACAGCTCAGCAGACAGCATCACACATGGTAGGATTAGATACACAGCTCACAGGGCAGTATCACATATGATAGGATTAGATACACGGCTCAGCAGACAGTATCACACATGACAGGACTAGATACACAGCTCAGAGGACAGTATCACACATGATAAAATTAGATACATTGGCTCAGCAGGCAGTATCATACATGTTAGGATTAGGTACACAGGCAAGCTGGACAAATTTCACAGTTGTAATTAAGTTCAGGTATTAGCTAGTAACACAATGCGCCACCTGGTGACTGAACGTTGTTTAGCTGGTAACACCATGTGCCACCTGGTGTCTGAATGTTGTATTGCAATTTATCCAATTTAGATATAACATCATTTCATGACACACATCATCACACAATCCTAGTGTCTGTCCTGTCTATGACCACTCTGCAATGTGATCTTATCACAGACATGTTTATTTCAGCCAGACCAACAGGTCAGGAGCTTTAACCCCTTCTGAGCTGTCAGTATGGCTGAGGTCAGTGATATCAGCAGCAGTCACTGATGTCATCTGTAAATATGTGCCCTTTCCTTCCTGCACACTGTATATAGTGATATATGATGCCCCCAATACAGTGATATGCGATCACCACTTTATACTGTATATAGTGATGTGTGACCCCCTGTATACAGTAATAGTTGACCCCACCACCACCACCATACACTGAATATAGTGATGTGTGACCCCCCGCCACTGCATACAGAGATCTGTGAACCCCTGTACAGTGACCCCCTTTATACTGTATATACAGATGTGTGACCCCCTGTACATTATATATAATGATGTGTGACCCCCTGTACACTGTATATAGTGATGTGTGACCCCCTGTATACAGTAATAGTTGACCCCACCACCACCACCATACACTGAATATAGTGATGTGTGACCCCCGCCACTGCATACAGAGATCTGTGAACCCCTGTACAGTGACCCCCTTTATACTGTATATACAGATGTGTGACCCCCTGTACATTATATATAATGTGTGACCCCCTGTACACTGTATATAGTGATATGTGACCCCCTGTACATTATATATAGTGCCGTGTGACCCCCTGTACATTATACAGTGAAACCTCCCGAGCAGACCACTTCTATGAGAAGACCCCCCCTTCCCGACCGATTTTTTTTTTTGCGACCGATTTTCCCCCAATGCATTTCTATGGACAATGCCTCTCTTTTAGCAGACCAGTACTTTTTGTACATATTTTGTTGTTGGAAACCCCCCTATAAAGACCAGAAGCAGAGAACACATACCAATATCAGCGCTGACAGGCGCCATGATGCAGGAGGAGGATAGAGAGAGCTAGCGCGGGAGCCAGACGACACATCATTGGAGAGCAGAAGAAGGAGGCATGGCTATCTCACTGAGAGGAAGAAGACAGCGCCATAGTGTTTAGGCCGCGGGACCACGCAAGCACCAGGAGACTGTAAGATCTACAGTACTGTACTGTACAGTGCCCAGGTGATGTCATGAGGGGGATCAGGAAAGTCAGGGGGGCCTAGATGGGGACCAGGTATGTTGGGGGTATCTATCATGGCGACCAGGAATGTCATAGGAGGCTATATTGATTACAAGAGATGCTATGGGGGGGCCATATTGGGGACCAGGGATGCTATGGGGGGCCATATGGGGACCAGGGATGCTATGGGGGGGCCATATGGGGACCAGGAATGCTATGGGGGGCCATATGGGGACCAGGGATGCTATGGTGGGGCCATATGGGGACCAGGGATGCTATGGGGGGACCATATGAGGACCAGGGATGCTATGGGGGGCCATATGGGGACCAGGGATGCTATGGGGGGGCCATATGGGGACCAGGGATGCTATGGGGGTGCATATAGGGACCAGGGATGCTATAGGGGTGCGTATAGGGACCAGGGATGTCAGAGGGGGCCATATTGATTACAAGAGATGCTATGGAGGGCCATATGGGGACCAGGATGCTATGGGGGGGCATATGAGGACCAGGGATGCTATGGGGGGGCCATATGGGGACCAGGGATGCTATGGGGGGGCCATATGGGGACCAGGGATGCTATGGGGGGCCATATGGGGACCAGGGATGCTATGGGGGGGCATATGAGGACCAGGGATGCTATGGGGGGGCCATATGGGGACCAGGGATGCTATGGGGGGGCCATATGGGGACCAGGGATGCTATGGGGGGCCATATGGGGACCAGGGATGTCAGAGGGGGCCATATTGATTACAAGAGATGCTATGGGGGGCCATATGGGGACCAGGGATGCTATGGGGGGGCCTTATGGGGACCAGGGATGCTATGGGGGGCCATATGGGGACCATGGATGTCAGAGGGGGCCATATTGAGGACCAGGGATGCTATGGGGGCCATATTGGGAAGCAGAGATGTTGTCCCATTAAACACATGTTAAAATACATGATTGTGTGCTCTATCATCATTATTTATGTTTAAATGTATACTGCACATGTTCCTGCTTCAATTAGACACTTCATTCTGCATTTTCTATACTTTTTTCTTTGACTGGACCACCCCCATAAAAGACCGATTTTTTTGTGCAAAAAAGGGTGGTCGGCTCATAGAGGTTTCACTGTATATAGTGATGTGTGAACTCCTGTACATTATATATAGTGATATGTGACCCCTGTAGGACTGCAGGTGACATCTACTGCATTATCTGTACACAGAGCGTTATCACTGTGTTATCTGTGTTGTTACATAGGACTGCAAGTGATATCTACTACATTATCTGTAGTCAGAGAGTGATCATTGTGTTATCTGTGGTGTTACTTAGGACTGCAGGTGACATCTACTACATTATCTGTACTCAGAGAGTTATCACTGTGTGATCTGTGGAGTTACGTAGGACTGCAGGTGACATCTACTACATTATCTGTACTCAGATAGCTATCACCGTGTTATCTGTAGTGTTACATAGGACTGCAGGTGGCATCTACTACTTTATCTGTACTCAGAGAATTATCACTGTGTTATCTATGGTGTTACATAGGACAGCAGGTGACATCTACTACATTATCTGTACTCAGAGACTTATCACTGTGTTATCTGTGTGTTACATAGGACTGCAGGTGACAGCTACTACATTATCTGTACGCTTAAAGTTATCACTGTTTTATCTGTGGAGTTACATAGGACTGCAGGTGACATCTACTACATTATCTGTACACAACACAGCACTCCTGACCAGCCTGCCCCATAGGCTGATTTTAATCAGTGTAAGTATAAAGCTGTAGCCTGCTCTTAGTATATGCATTGGAAGCCATGAGGAACCAGGAGAGGTATAGAGTGGGCTCAGCATGCATGTTGGTACCTGCATCCCTGGATTTAATGGAGGCCTTTAAGGCACCAAAAATTGCAAAAGGCAGAGTGGACCCAGCATGCATGTGGAACCAACACTTCCTGAATTTTATGGTAGCCATTATGGCACATAACAGGTAGTAATTAGTGTTAGGAATCTTAATTTTGCAAAATAAGCGTAGCACTAGCACCAGAGTGTTTTATCTGACTATGGCAATGTTGTACGTTATTTGTGTTTGCAGAGTGCTGCTGCATTGTGCTTTTTTTCTCCTCATGCTGCTGCCAACTCCTTACTGTGTCACTGGGCCACTTTGTGGTCTCCTCATGCTGCTGCCACATCACTACTCTGTGGTCTCCTCATGCTGCTGCCACAGCACCACTCTGTGGTCTCCTCATGCTGCTGCCACCTCAACACTATGTCAATGGGCCACTCTGTGCTCTCCTCATGCTGCTGCCACATCACCACTCTGTGGTCTCCTCATGCTGCTGCCACCTCAACACTATGTCAATGGGCTACTCTGTGGTCTCCTCATACTGTTGCTACCTCAACACTATGACACTAGGCCACTCTGTGGTCTCCTCATGCTGCTGCCACCTCAACACTGTCACTGGGCTGTCTCGTCCAGGGCTGGCGTTATGGGGGGCAAGCAGGGCAATTGCCCAGGGCCCCTCTCCAAAAAGGGCCCCCTGCTGTCTGAAAGTTAACTGGGCCAACAGTGGGAGCCTTTTTTCCTCCCCCTGCTCCCTGAATGGCTCTCTGCTGCAGCCCTCCGCTGCTGTCAACCCCGCACAGCTTACCCCTCTCACCGGACCTTGGTGACTGAAGTGTATTAGAATCCTGCTGCCACGGACGTTCGGTGTGGGTGGATCTAACATAGCTCCGCCCCCATCCTTTGCCTGCACTGCTCCAGGCTGGAGGCCCAAACAGACTGGGATGACTGGGCCTTCTGCTGGTTCTGACCTTAGCTCCTGGACTGCTGGCTGCTTCCAGGACCCTCTCTAATGAAAGCATCCGGCCTGTTCCCTCTCTAGCTGGTAAGTCCATCCAGTAAAAGGCATGCAGCAGTGTCTGTGGAGGAGGTGGGTGCTGGGGGTCACACTTTCATTGTAACAGCCCTGCACCGCCCTCATCTACTGATGGTCTCTGACCTGTGAGCATCCTGCGCCCCCCACTGTGAGCGCCCTGCGCCCCCCCACTGTGAGCGCCCTGTGCCCCCCACTGGGAGCGCCCTGCACCCCCCACTGGGACCGTCCTGTGCCCCCACTGTGAGCACCCTGTGACTCCTCTGTGAGCATCCTGCGATCCCTCTCTGAGCTGAGTGTGAGCTCCTTGTGCCCCCTGTGTGAGCTTCCTGTGACTCCAGTATGAGCTAGGTCTGCAACACTTTTAGGACACCACCAAACTGCGTTCTTGTGATGTGGCCGTTCTGCATTCAATTTCCGCAGGCTGTCTGCGTCATAGAGGGCTCTGGTTAAACTATTGAAGACAGCATTGTTTAGGTGGTTTGCATTTTTAATTGGGGGGGGGCATTGAAGTATAGATTAAGAACCTGAGGCCCAAATTAGCAGTGTCTTTATTTTTTCAGTACTTGGGGGGAGCAGACCAGGGCTGCTAATAAAAGGCATCTGTAAAGCTATGTCACACATTGTGGCATCACAGCGACATCTCCCATAGCAGCGTCATCCATAGATCCTCATAACAGTGTCATCCACATATCCCCCCATAACAGTGTCATCAACAGATCCCCTACAACAGTGTGCATGCACATCATTATCTCCATTCACTGCTATGGAATTGCCAGTGATCGGCTATTTTCAGAACACTCATAGCATAATGGAGGATGACCATGCATGCACATTGTGCTCTCACTTCACTTCAGGGGCCCGGATGGGACAGTCCCTTTTTTCAGCTTGGGGTTTTATAAACTGCACCATGGGAAAAAAGAAGTGCCCTGGCCATTCTTCATGCGGGTTCTATGTCCAGAATTTCATTTGAAAATGGGCATTAATGAAAATGCACGCCAAAACTGTTATAAAATGCATCAGAAAAAAACACATCCAAAAAAACCTGATACAGATTCTGATACAGGTTTTTTTAAGCACAAAAAATACTGTGAACAAATCCAAAGAGGCTGCAGGATCATCAGCTTACAGTAGAAAGGCTAAAGAGAGATAATGTGGCATTCTACAATCAGCTGATGTGGTTGCAACCGCTGTCAGTGCCTACAAAGTCCTGTCAAACTTCTGGTCCAATAGTTCAGGATTTGGGGCCCCACTTTCAATTTTGCCCAGACTTGGGGACCACACTTTGTCTAAAACCGGCCCTGGTCTAGTCATACTGCTGCTGCCATAAAAACTATGTCATTGGGCCACTCTGTGGACTTGTCATGCTGTTCCCATCCTCCCCAATCCATGACTGGGCCACTATTTTGCCTCTTTGGCCTGGTTGACATCATCAGGGAGGAAAAATGAGATGTGCAGCTGATCCTGTCTATGTAGCAGCTGTAAGGCCTGTATGACATGGTCCCTATTTTGCATCAGAATTGGCTTTCGATTTGTTAGCCAAAAGCAGGAGTGGGTACAAAACACAGAAGATATGCAAATATTCCATTCATGTGTCACCTGTTTTGGATCCACTCCTGTTTTTTTTGGCTTTAGCAATACTGATGGATTACTGACCAAATGCTGACCGAGTGAAGGCAGATGCTCAACAGACAGGATCCGTTTTTTTGGGGTTATTGTTCTGACGGATCAGAGGAAGGGCAAAATAATCAGTGACGTCAACACAAAATTACTGCTGCCACCCTCTCCACTCTGTTGGGGGGCTCTACTTCTATAAGCGTTGACATCTATGTGGAATCAGCTGACGATTGGTGTGAAAGGAGTGTACTCTTTCACGCTATAGTAAGATCTTAGGCCTCTGCATGGTTCTTTTTACCTGGCGCTAACATTGACCTGTAAGGCTGAGTTCACACTTGATTTAGTCAGTTTGGCTCCATAACTGCCCAAATAAGTGAAGCGTGCAGTGATTCTAAGAGTGACACCTGTCATCTCTGTGTTATACTGACTCACAGTATTGTTTCACTACCACAGCAGACTCCCTATGCGTGTTACTGCAAGGCACAACTATACAGGCTCTCTGCAGCCAGGAAATAGCTGTTTTTAACGTGCTTCGCCACAAATAACTTTGGTTCGAATCTTTTCCGAAAATTTGGCAAACCGGCCAAATCGAATTTTTGAGAAATTCGCTCATCTTTAACCAACACCAATACTGCATTATTCTAAAAATAAATTGTCAATAGCAGTATTCACTGTGTTTATAGAAGAAGAAGGATTTTAATTGTGTTTATTCTTAGTCTTCAAGTTACAGAAAACACGCTTGTAGTTTTGCAATAATTGTTACATAATTTGTGTGACTGTGTACCAAACCCGTGATTTTTCTTTTACATTAGGCCTCATAATAAAATGTCTGGAATAAAGAAGGCTTCAAAACGAAAGACCCAAGCCTTGTCCTCCTAGATCCAGAATGTGGGTAGTGGCAGCAGCAGCTATTCGGGCAAAAGTAATGGTAGTGGTAGGCCACAGTTTTCTCTGGCTTTGACAAGGCGCAATATTATCATTGAGGAGAAAGACGATAAGATTGTGGATTGGATGGCTCACTCCCCTGCTTAGTCAAAGTGGGGAGCATTCTTTGAGCAGAGGCAACAAAACCCCACCACGTACTCTGGCAGATAGTCAAGACTGAAAGTTTTTCTGTTGATGACTTGTGTGAGAGTAGTCAGCGATTGCACTGTCATCAGAAGGAGGATCCTGGGAACCGAATCAGGGTGCTGAGGAGAAGACATCAGAGGAGAAGGGTGTTGGCCATGGTGGCAATAAAGAGCGAGGGCTATGTAAGGCTGGTAAGAACTGGTAGGGCCAGATCTTTTGTGTCAGCTCAGGAGCTGGTGATGTTGCTGATACTGTGGACATAGGCTCAAACGTGCCAGACCTAGACCAAGCTCAGCTGCCTCTAGCTATGTGTGATGTTTTTTCTCCACAAAGCTGGTACAGAAAATCCCAGCCATGTGCAAGATCTGCAGGATTAATATAAGCTGTGGGTGTTCAAATACCAACATACTGTAGGTAACAGGGCTCTATAGCGGCATCACTAGATACAGTGGGAAAATAGAATTGGCCAGCATTCTCAATCAGCACAAGTCTGTCCTCCTTGTCTTTGTCTTCTTTGTGGCAGCCAGCCCACATTTCCAAGCAGTTCAGTGTCCTTATCATCATCAGCTGCTTCTTCTCCTGTTCAGACTTTTTTATCCTCCTTGTCCTCTATGCCATCATGAGACATTCATTACAGAATGTATGACCATGAGCAAACTGAACTCCAACCTGGCCAAGATGCTGGGCCTAAATTTAATTTTGCTGGACTCTGGCCTGGGTAGTATGGTGGGACTCTTGGCTACTCAGTCAAGACTATCACTCCTATATGGAAAATTTGACTTGTCAGTCCACAAATGTGCCTAAATTTCACTTTTCTCACTCTTGGCCAGGGATGCAAGGGTACCACTGCTTTACATGGAACATTTGACTCGTCAGTCTGCAAATGTGGCCAGAGATGCAAGGGTTCCATGCTTTACATGGAACATTTGACTCGTCAGTCTGCAAATGTGATGCACTTATGTGCCTTCATCTAAATTTTATTTTTCTGTGGTGTGGCTCGGGCAGTATGCTGGGACTTTTGGCCAGGCAAGCAAGATTACCACTGCTATATGGAAAATTTGACTTGTCAGTCCGGTGGTGTGCTCGGACTGTGTCATATAAGCAGGCATTCTGATTCGTTAAAGCAATATTTTTGGGCGCTTGGTCCCCAAAGCCAATGTTTTTTTTTTGTTTTGTTTTTTAATTTTAGGAATATGAAAAAGCATTACACATGCTATGCCGCAGTATGTTTCTTAACACGCTGTTTGTTAAAGAGGCTCTTTCACCGGGATCAACCCTATTAAATCAGACATACTGGCTGGTAGGGCTCATCCTGCTGATTAAAACTGTACCTTTCTTTTGTCTGTATGATAAATAGCAGCATAGAAATCAACGTTTTTATTCATATGCAAATGAGCAATTTGAGCCTTCAGAGGTGGGGCTGATTATTCTGAGCACTGCTCTGTAACACCCCCTGTGCTCTGCACACGCCCAGTCCCATTGACTGACAGGGCTAGACAGCAGGCTGAGGGCAGAGCTTTGTCCAGGAGCTGTGTGCTAGCAAGTAAATATCATATACACTACAGCTTCATCACACTGAGATCTGCTCAGAAAGTTAATACACATATTACTGCTTTATTCACAGTCAGAATATATGATTATACAGACACCAGTGATATTACCTTATAAGTAGAGATGAGCGAATCATGCAAAATTTTATTCGCCGAACATTTGCCGAACTTTTCCTAAGATTTGTATATTTGACGAATAGATTAGTTGAATTTGCGTACAAAATATACGTAATTATATGGCTTTTAGCGAACATTCACGCACTAATAACGAACGTTCAGGTAAAAAAGGTACGCAACCTCTTTGAACACGTACGCATGAGCGTACAAATTGCGCACGAATCCTCAGCTTACTATTGTCTAGCGATTACGTAATACGCAGGCACGCACGCACAAGTTGGGAGGCTGCAGCGTGCACTCCTCAGAGGCAGAGCGAAGTTTTACAAATGGCATCCAGGCGATCATCAGCATTTAGCTCTGCAGAGCTGAAATACATGATCCGGATCATGGACCGGCAGGATTATGATGGCACACACCGCTACCCGAACCATCATAAAAAGGAGGTGATCCAGCAGGTAATCCGAGGCTTGCGCCATCGTTTCGACACCGTGCGGACCCCGGGCCAGATCCAGCTGAAATGGTCCGATCTGAAGTTCAAGTGCCGAGAGCGGCTTAATGAGATCCGCGCAGAGATACAGCAGGGTGAGTAGTTACAATATATTTGAAAATGGATATGATATGGCCCCCCTCTCACCCATAATATATTCATAGTAGTATAGTGTTAGTATTAAAAAGAGTCATCATATAACAATTGTGTACGGATTTATGTTCCAGACAAACGTCAACGACGGCGTCACCAGGGTCACCGACAGCGCCAGCATCATGACCGGACAGCCCCTACAGTACCTTCAGCTTCTAGTAAGTGTAAACATATTTAATTTATTTTAAATCCAGGCTACGTGGGAGTGCAGCTGCAGTGATATAAGAGCACTAGTGGTTAGAAATGGGATCATCCAGCCCCAAACTATTCCCATGTACATCAGAAGTTACAACTGTTCATTAGAGTTGAATATAATGCCATTATTTAATGATTTTTGACAGCTGCTGCACCACAGAGGAGCGCCTCTCACCCTCCTCCACCCCAGCGAGAGAGGACCCCACCTGCCCCTCCAACACCACCAGCCCAACTTCCAGAGGTAGAAGGTAGGTAAAATAAAAAGTGTAGTGGGTGGACCTTCTCTCTTCAAAATATAAGCTAAATTTATGTTTTATCTTTTGTAGCTGAAACCGTCAGGGAGCAGTTTTCCCCTGGACCATGCGAAGACCACGCAGTGTGGATTTAAAGTAAGTACAAACCCCAAACTGACCATGTGTGCCCTTCTCCGTGAGCAGTTCAAAGAAAAAAAAGGCTCAATACATATACATGTGTACAATTGACATGCAATTGCTAAAGTATTGTGATCCAGGTTCTGGTTTTAAATTTTAGAATTTGCTTTGTGGGACAACCACTTTTACTCGATCATACTAGTAATTTCCAACCCTACAGATATCCCCACTGACTTTGAAGTGGAGGCAGCCTTACGCCACTTCGGGACCAGGCTCCATGCTGCCTCCCGGCTTATTCGCGGCCTGCAGCTGGAGCACCTACAGCTGCAGGAGATGATGGCCTTTTTTTTTGTTCCTTTCTTTTGTTTATTATATTATTTATTATTTGTTAAAAGCTATTTATTTCTAAATGATTCTTATAAAACCTGTGTTTTGAGTGTTTTCTTAACCCTTTAACACCTTCCTGGCATATTGTGAAGAAGACAGGGAAATGAGAATGTCTGTAAGTTTAGGCCGAAGGCTGAAATAATTGTCCCACGGCCATTTTCCCATACTAATGAACACAGCGGTGTCTGCTGGCCAAAGTATTAATAAATTACGCACTCTCCGGTTCACTGATTACAATTTACTGTAAAAGAAAAAGGTTTGGCTTGTTTGGACAACAAGCCTGTACATTCTGCTTTGTAACATAGGCAGTGAAAATTCTATATGAGCTTTTCATGGCTGCCCCGGCAGTAGTAGTAGGGGATGGGTTATATCAGCAGAGAATACAACAAACTGCGGTGGAGTATAACAATGTACGCTAATGTAACTTGTAACAGGAGGCGTAGGTTTTATTTTTTATTTTAAATTTATATATATATATATATATATATATATATATATATAAATAATACAGACCAAAGGTTTGGACACACCTTCTCATTCAAAGAGTTTTCTGTATTTTAATGACTATGAAAATTGTAGATTCACACTGAAGGCATCAAAACTATGAATTAACACATGTGGAATTATATACTTAACAAAAAAGTGTGAAACAACTGTAAATATGTCTTATATTCTAGGTTCTTCAAAGTAGCCACCTTTTGCTTTGATTACTGCTTTGCACACTCTTGGCATTCTCTTGATGAGCTTCAAGAGGTAGTCACCTGAAATGGTTTTCACTTCACAGGTGTGCCCTGTCAGGTTTAATAAGTGGGATTTCTTGCCTTATAAATGGGGTTGTGACCATGAGTTGTGTTGGGCAGAAGTCAGGTGGATACACAGCTGATAGTCCTATCGAATAGACTGTTAGAATTTGTATTATGGCAAGAAAAAAGCAGCTAAGTAAAGAAAAACAAGTGGCCATCATTACTTTAAGAAATGATGGTTAGTCAGTCCGAAAAATTGGGAAAACTTTGAAAGTGTCCCCAAGTGCAGTCGCAAAAACCATCAAGCACTACAAAGAAACTGGCTCACATGAGGACCGCCCCAGGAAAGGAAGACCAAGAGTCACCTCTGCTGCGGAGGATAAGTTCATCCGAGTCACCAGCCTCAGAAATCGCAGGTTAACAGCAGCTCAGATTAGAGACCAGGTCAATGCCACACAGAGTTCTAGCAGCAGACACATCTCTACAACAACTGTTAAGAGGAGACTGTGTGCAGCAGGCCTTCATGGTAAAATAGCTGCTAGGAAACCACTGCTAAGGACAGGCAACAAGCAGAAGAGACTTGTTTGGGATAAAGAACACAAGGAATGGACATTAGACCAGTGGAAATCTGTGCTTTGGTCTGATGAGTCCAAATTTGAGATCTTTGGTTCCAACCACCGTGTCTTTGTGCGATGCAGAAAAGGTGAACGGATGGACTCCACATGCCTGGTTCCCACCATGAAGCATGGAGGAGGAGGTGTGATGGTGTGGGGGTGCTTTGCTGGTGACACTGTGGGGGATTTATTCAAAATTGAAGGCATACTGAACCAGCATGGCTACCACAGCATCTTGCAGCAGCATACTATTCCATCCGGTTTGCGTTTAGTTGAACCATCATTTATTTATCAACAGGACAATGACCCCAAACACACCTCCAGGCTGTGTAAGGGCTATTTGACCAAGAAGGAGAGTGATGGGATGCTATGCCAGATGACCTGGCCTCCACAGTCACCAGACCTGAACAAAATCGAGATGGTTTGGGGTGAGCTGGACCGCAGAGTGAAGGTAAAAGGGCCAACAAGTGCTAAGCATCTCTGGGAACTCCTTCAAGACTGTTGGAATACCATTTCAGGTGACTACCTCTTGAAGCTCATCAAGAGAATGCCAAGAGTGTGCAAAGCAGTAATCAAAGCAAAAGGTGGCTACTTTGAAGAACCTAGAATATAAGACTTATTTTCAGTTGTTTCACACTTTTTTGTTAAGTATATAATTCCACATGTGTTAATTCATAGTTTTGATGCCTTAAGTGTGAATATCTAATGATCGTAAATATTTGTTTTTCATTTTTATAGGATGTAGGCTCCCAACCTCAATACACATCACTCAACATCCTACAAATAGAAATAAGAAGGATACTACAAATATACAGAAAAGAACAAAATATAAATTAATAAATTAAAAATAACAAAGAAAAAATAATAAATAAAGATAAAAAACAAATATTTACGATCATTAGATATTAATATACTTACCTTCACCTGATTAGTTTATAATAAATCCAATCTTGCATACTAATCCTGTATAAGCAGAAATGAGATATTAAAATGTCATTACCTATACATAATATATTGGGAACATATACTGACGTACACTCAGACATATGTGGAAACATGTAGGATAGGTTGCCATCACCATAAAGGTTCCTCTATTTTTGTGATTCATCCTTTTATATTATGAAGCTCTATATATATGAAGTTTTATATAGATATTTACTTATGAGGTTTTTCCAGTACTATATTTTATCTTTATTTTTATTTCTCTATTTTTATTACTACATCCTTATCATATATTACTATTTTTATTTTCATTCTATTTATATCCATTATTTTATTCATACTTATTATTTATTATACTATTTATTATAAAGTGGACACTACAGTACCCAGAATTTCGGCCGGAAGATTCACTAAAAAGGGTTAACGTTTTAGTTACTAATTAGTAGCAACACTTGCCTCTAATTAACCCATAGGACATAAATAAACAGGATCCACCCATTAGCGCCACACCACTGAAGAAGGGGAGTACTCCGAAACGCGTTTGGTGAAATACATTGAGTGGCAGCTAGAAGATTTATGCTTTATTCTATTTTATTTATTTATTCCCTCTAAGAGAAATTGTCGGACAGGACTGAATCAACTTGTCCAACTAATACAGGGTGACAAGCGCAGGAATACCCAGTTGCGCTCCCCTGCATCATTTGCTCGCCACCTAATTGTGCTCCCCGGCACCTCCGCTGTCTCCAGCAAGCATCCACGTGGGACGCCACGTGGAACGCCAACATTAGGTGCGAAGTACACGCGCAAACCTGCAAGTTGGAAGGAGCGGCAGTACTGACACGGGCGGCCTCCCGAGCGATCATACAAGACAGTCATCGCACAAAGGAGGGTAATGTACTTACCATTTATGTAAGAAAACAGATTGCAGCATACAAGTTCAACTATTATTATTTGTGCTCAAACCAATACGCTAGACTTTTTAATTATAAGTTGAACAGGATATTCAAAAAGGACATTATCTAATCATCTGGACTATATGAACGGCATTATCTATATATGTGTACATACATATACGCCAGACAGTTTATTTTCCATGCATCTATTTATGCCTATGTGACAATACTTTGTATCTAATACTGTCAAACCAACATTATTGAATTGAAAC
Source organism: Rhinella marina (assembly GCA_900303285.1). NCBI lineage: Eukaryota > Metazoa > Chordata > Amphibia > Anura > Bufonidae > Rhinella > Rhinella marina. Next base: position 47,765 of record ONZH01014670.1, read on the forward strand.
TGTGTTTTAAATTGAAACATCTGGTCTCCAGTTTGCTCATGAGCAAAGTTAAATCCTATATCATCTATATGCACATACTGCCACTTAGTGGCTAGTTTAATATTGAACTACTAAGTTGAATAGCAAAGTGCTCTGTGCTACAGATGACATATTATTGACTATTGATTATTTACGTCACGGATGATATACTACTGAACATTACGGTTGATATACTACTTATATTATTTCTATTGAGTAACGGACCACGTATTATTCATATTTTTAAGTGTGTACTTTTATATTTTTTTATTTTTTATTTTTTTGCACACTTTTTGCTATTTTTTTGCTATTTTTTATACACCCATTTTATGAAATCCTCTTTTCTATATTTTAGACATTTATATTATAAATAAAAGGTACTTTCTATGCAATTACCCACTTGTGAGTGTGCTGATTAAGCAATTATCATGTTTTTTCTTTCTATTGTATAATAAATAATAAGTTCTTACTATATTGAGAAAAGTGTCTTTTTTTTTTTCTAAAACCTATTACTGGTTTATTCACAGACACACTATATGATTATAAAGAAACCAGTAATATTTATTAGCTTTCTAAATATAATAAAGACATAGACTTTTCTTACGGGATAAATGTGGAAGAAAAATAAATTGATGTCTTTTCCCAAGATTCAAACCTGGGATCTCTATATACAAAACCAAACACTTAACCACCTAGCTTTCCCACATAAGGGTGTTTGGTTTCTAGGCTTAGAAAATAACACATATCACTGGTGTCTGTATAATCATATATTCTGATTGTGAATAAAGCAGTGATATGTACAGTCATGGCCTAAAGTTTTGAGAATGATACAAATATTAATTTTTACAAAGTCTACTGCTTCAGTTTTTATAATGGCAATTTGCACATACTCCAGAATGTTATAAAGAGTGATCAGCTTAACAGCAATTACTTGCAAAGTCAATAATTGCCTAGAAAATGAACTTTATCCCCCCAAAACACATTTCAACATCATTGCAGCCCTGCCTTAAAAGGACCAGCTAACATCGTTTCAGTGATTGCTCCATTAACACTGGTGTGGGTGTTGATGAGGACAGGGCTGGAGATCAATCTGTCATGATTAAGTAAGAATGACACCACTGGACACTTTAAAAGGAGGCTGGTGCTTGGCATCATTGTTTCTCTTCTGTTAGCCATGGTTATCGCTAAAGAAACATGTGCAGTCATCATTGCACTGCACAAAAATGGCCTAACAGGGAAGAGTATCGCAGCTAGAAAGATTGCACCTCAGTCAACAATCTATCGCATCATTAAGAACTTCAAGGAGAGAGGTTCCATTGTTGCCAAAAAGGCTCCAGGGCGCCCAAGAAAGACCAGCAAGCGCCAGGACCGTCTCTTAAAAGTGTTTCAGCTGCGGGATCGGGCTACCAGCAGTGCAGAGCTTGCTGAGGAATGGCAGCAGGCAGGTGTGAGTGCATCTGCACGCACTGTGAGGCGGAGACTCTTGGAGCAAGGCCTGGTCTCAAGGAGGGCAGCAAAGAAGCCACTTCTCTCCAGAAAAAACATCAGGGACAGACTGATATTCTGCAAAAGGTACCGGGAGTGGACTGCTGAGGACTGGGGTAAAGTCATTTTCTCTGATGAATCCCCTTTTCGATTGTTTGGGACATCTGGAAAACAGCTTATTCGGAGAAGACGAGATGAGGGCTACCACCAGTCTTGTCTCATGCCAACTGTAAAGCATCCTGAAACCATTCATGTGTGGGGTTGCTTCTCAGCCAAGGGAATCGGCTCTCTCACAGTCTTGCCTAAAAACACAGCCATGAATAAAGAATGGTACCAGAATGTCCTCCGAGAGCAACTGCTCCCAGCCGTCCAAGAGTAGTTTGGCAATCAACAATGCCTTTTCCAGCATGATGGAGCACCTTGCCATAAAGCAAAGGTGATAACTAAATGGCTCAGGGAACAAAACATAGAGATTTTGGGTCCATGGCCTGGAAACTCCCCAGATCTTAATCCCATTGAGAACTTGTGGTCAATCATCAAGAGACGGGTGGACAAACAAAAACCTACAAATTCTGACAAAATGCAAGCATTGATTGTGCAAGAATGGACTGCTATCAGTCAGGATTTGGTCCAGAAGTTGATTGAGAGCATGCCAGGGAGAATTGCAGAGGTCCTGAAGAAGAAGGGTCAACACTGCAAATATTGACTTGCTGCATTAACTCATTCTGTCAATATAAGCTTTTGTTACTCATAATATGATTGCAATTATATTTCTGTATGTGATAAAAACATCTGACAAACACACATAAAAACCAGAGGGCAGCAGATCATGTGAAAATATAATATGTGTGTCATTCTCAAAACTTTTGGCCATGACTGTATATTACATTTCTGAGCAGATCTTAGTATGGTGTAGCTATAGTGTATGTGATATTTGCTTGCTAGCACACAGCTCCTGGACAAAGCTCTGCTGTCTAGCCCTGTCAGTCAAGGGGAGTGGGCGTGTGCAGAGCACGGGGGGGGGGGGTGTTACATAGCAGTGCTCAGAATATTCAGCCCCGCCTCTGAGTGCTTGAATGGCTCATTTGCATATGAATAAAAACATTGATTTCTCTGCAGCTATTTATAATACAGACAAAAGAAAAATATAGTATTAATCAGCAGGATGAGCCCTACCAGCCAGTATATCTAGTTTAATAGGGTTGATCCTGGTGACAGAGCCTCTTTAACGTCGTCAAACAAGTGTTTTCTCATAGCTACAGTATATATGTCAGTGTCACTCTGACATTATTTGCTATTGCTGTAATTGCGTTCAAGAGTTTAGGGAGCGGAGGGGGGAGAGAAAAAGCAAAATTATATTTAAAAATTAACAAAAAGAGATAACCTTTTTTCATAAAGATTTGGTGTCCTAGGAGATTAGAAGATGCAATATATCAATTTTCAGGTCAGTTGGAGCAACTCTGGTTTGGGAAGATTCAATAGGGTCCAAAACAAACTTTCTGAAAAATTAAATAAAACTTAACTGAACCAAATCTCAAAACGCTTGCTGGTATATATCTTGTATTTTTAGTCCTTACTTTAAATACATTTGTGTTATTAAGCCTTGAAAGACCAGGCCTGTTTTGAATTTCAAGGGGCTGTCTAGTTTTTTTTTTTTTTTTTGTTTTTGTTTTTAATTTACCTCCCAGCCTGTGGTACTCACTTGTTCTCTGCAACTTTGTTCCCTGCCACTGAAATTCCAGTCCAGGTCTGTCATCTCCCACATGGACAGGATCACATGCATTGCTGCAGACAACAATTGGCCTCAGCAGTGATATGTCCCATAAAAGCACGCCATTATTGACTCCCATTCAGAGATTAGTCTATGCTGAGACCAGTCATTGGCTTAACCAATGCACATATTACTGTCAATTCAACAGTTGACAGATGGGGATCATACGTCCAGTGAAAAGAGTGTGGAAGCGGAAGAGGTAGAACTTAGTTGCGGGGAGCAGATGAGTATGGATGTCTCCACAGATATAGCTGGCTGGAAGGGAGGGCAAACTAAAAAAAAGGGAGGGCAAGCATATTTTTTTTGTCGCATCCAATAACCGTAACTGTCTTTTTTTTTTTTTTCAACCTACAGTAACTGTAGGGGGGCTTCTATTTTGTGGGATAATTTGCAAAGTTCAATTGCTTCATTCTATGGTATATATAATTTAATGATTTACTTTTTGTTAAACCAGTGTTTGTGGGTTTATATTGTTTACATTTTGCACCATTTACTCTGTGGCATAAATAATGTTACTGTATTTTGCAGGTCAATACAATTACATTTTTATTTCCATATATGGAGCTGTGTGATGGCTTGTTTTTTTGGGTTGCGTTGGGTTTTTATTGTTAATATTTTGAGGTATGGCTTTTTGATAACTTTTTATATGTTTGTTATATCACTTTCCTCAGATATCACTGTTTATCAAAACTGCCTTATTCTAAACTTATTAACCTACCATTGCACCCTGAGGTAAATCAGTTTTAATTTCAGTTGCTGTTACGTCCCGTAGTGGCGCCTTATAATACAGGACGCACATGCTCACAGTGCTTCTTTTCCTTCCCTTCAATAACCACTCATATATGTGCAGTGTCACTTAAATGGCAGTTACAATGTCAGTTATTGATGGATAAAAAGACGGACAATAGGTAGGCAGATAGATAAACAGACATATTGATAACTTTTGATCTAACAAATTATGGACATTAGCATGAGTTGTGTCTGTTAGAAATCCAGTTACACAGAGCATTTTGAGTATGTGGAGGTAGAAAATGAACTGGTTAGCATCACGTGTCTTGATGATGGACACATCTCACTGCTCTAAAGCATGATGGGACAGTAGCCACATGGCAAACCAGGAAGTAGGATTCAACAATGGGGGGATAAGAGAAAACTGCAAATGAGGTAAATATGAAGAATAGATGGAGAAAAAAAATCAATCCAAGGAGGAATGGGAGCTTGAGTACTTGATGAAAATAAAATTTAAAGTGAAAAGTAGTTTATGAACCACAATGCCTTTAATTATGTTTTTTTCTATTTTACTTTTACAGTTTTTATTATACAGGTGATGTAACGGGATAATTTTATAGTTCAGGTTATTATAAACATGACAATGCCAATTAAGTGCACTTTATTTTTTTAATCTAATATATAAAGCTGAGTGTATGTATGTATGTGTGCATGTCCGCTAAAGGAATCCACACCGTCGCAGCTACAATCACGAAATTTGGCACACAGGTACATCAGGTGTCCGGGAAGGTTTTAGACTGGGTCTCAGCTCTCTAGGACGTACCGTTCCTGAAATATTCCAAAAAAATGCATTAGCCAATAGAAGCCTGGTCACATGACCCAAATCGGCCAATAGAAGCTCACAGGCCCTTAGCCTCCACATACAGACAGTTTCACACCAGGTTTCCATAACAACCCAGCCAGTTTTCTTTACTGCTGTAGGCTTGCTTTAAAGGGGCAGGGCGCTGTGGATGACACTGGGGTATTCCGGTTACCATAAATATAACTTATGTTTTAGACTAATTCATCATCAATCATTACCTAATAGTGTTGAGCGAGCATGCTCGGCCGAATACTGTATTCGGTCGAACATGGCGGTGCTCGGCACAACCCGGTGCTCGAGTCCCCTCCCCGCACGTTTCTTGGCTGCTACGCAGCCAATCAGCATGCGGGGTGGTACTGGCATTCACTGTAATGCTGTAGCCATGTTGGCTACTGGCATTACAGTGATTGGCTGGCCGGGAACGCATCATCGGGTGCTATATAGCACCCAGTGACATGTGACCCGGCTCAGTCTTAGTCAGTGAGAGCTGCTGCAAGGCGGGACAGATAGTGTAGGGATAGGAATTTGTTAGGCAGGGTTAGATTTTTGTTTTAAAAGACCCAAAAGTCCTTTTAAGGACTATTGTTATATCTGGCTGCAATATTTTTTTTCTTTTGGGGCAAAAATTGCGCAAGTTTGCCTGACCTTAACACCACCTGCGCAGCTTGTGCAGTGTAACGTTTCTGTATCCTAAATACCTGACATCCGGTGTCATTTTTTCTGCCGTTAATCAAGGCGACATTACCTCTGCTGCATGTGCAGTATAACATTTTTGTATCCTAAATACCTGAAATCCAGTGTATTTTTTTCTGCTTCTAATCAAGGCGACTGTAACGGGGAGCCGGTGGCGCGCTTCCCCTCTGCCGCTCCGCCGGTCTCCCAGGAGTGCGCTGGAGCGAGGACGCAGGAAGCGTCCTCGTCTCCATGACGACACTCACAGGAGAGGGCCCGGCGCGCACACTGATACAGCGCGTCCGGCGTCCTCTCCGCCCCGCCCCCCTAGTAAACGAGCAGGCGGGGACATCTGAGCGCTGGTCTGGACAACCAGCGCTCAGAACATTTATTATATACTTTTATAACTGGTTTTGGGTCATGTGGCGCTGGCCACGCCGCATGACCAAATTTGGTGCATATTTGAGCGCTGGTCACGATTGGCCAGCGCTCAGTATGCAAATGAGGTCATGTGACGCTGGCCCCGTCACATGACCCAGTGGAGGGCTATTTAAAGCCACTAGTTGTCCTCCCTAATCGCCTGTGATTAGCGTTACAACTTTGATCAGAGCTTTAGCGACCTTGTGTTTGATTTGCTGTTTGACCCTGACCCTGACCCTTGGACTTCGACCTCTCTTTGCTTTACCCCCGGTATTGACGTTATCTCCAGTGTATGTATAAAAAGAAAGAAGAATGAAACGGCACTCACCATAAAACTCTTTACTTTAATGTCGTGGCAGTTCACACTAACAAGACAGTGCTGGGCGGCGGGCAGTACCACACATGTTGGCGGCGTCAGGCGACGGCCGTTTCGCGCACAATTGCGCTTCGTCGGGCCTATGACGTCAAGACGCTATACGTCTCCACCTTTTAAACTCCGAAGGCAGATGCGCGCATGCGCAGTCTGTATCCAGCCACGGAGCTAAACACTTGACATACATAATAAAAAATACAAAAATGGCATTCTAACACAACCCTAGTATCAAAGGAATGGATGTTATTGCACATATATTATAAAAATATGCTGAGGTCGTTTTTGTCATTAAGACCTAAAGGGCCCATCGCTTCCGAGCGCATAATCCATCTGGCTTCTCTACGCAGCAACTCCTTATGTCTATCGCCCCCTTGGGGCCATGTGGGAACAGCCTCTATTCCCACAAATCTCATCACATTTGGGTTACCTGCGTGATCCTTTTTAATGTGCTCTATCAAGCGTGGACAACCTTTTCCACTTGCTATCGATGCAACATGTTCCCTAAATCTTTCTTGTAGACACCTAATGGTTTTCCCAATATAGTATCTACCGCAAGTGCAATACACCATGTAAACAACATACTTACTTTTACATGTAATGAGATGTTTTACCTTATACTCTATGCCTCCTATCCTTAGCCATTTCTTTTGGCCATTATATTTACAAAAATTACAATTGCCACACTGGAAATTACCAATTGAGGCAAATTGCCTTAACCAAGTGCCTTCTTCGTTCTCTGACAACCTACTTCTCACTAATTTATTCCTGAGGGTACAGGTTCTTCTAAAGGCTATAATTGGGGTACTATCAATGGAGTCCCTTAACAAGGGATCCTCCATTAATAGTCCCCAATTTTCTTTAATAACTTCTTTTATTTTACCTGCCATGGGGCTATATTTAAATGAGAAAGGACATTTAATCTGTTTTTTCTCAATTTTTTTATAGTCAACTTTCAAGTTGACTGGAGTTGTGGAGTAGTGAGTTGGTGTGAGCTTACGATAGCCCTTAGCCACCAACTCACCACCCAGAACCTCCAGCGACACATCCAGAAACTCAAGCTTAGACCCTCCAAATACATATGTAAAAAGCATATTCATATTGTTAGTGCTATTAAGATATTCTGCAAACTGGCGGAATTGTTCCTCTGAACCAGACCATATAATAAAAATGTCATCCACGTATCTTAAATACAATTGAATATGTGGCAAAAAAGGGTTTAGAATGGTGTAAATACATTTATCTTCTAATCTAGCCAAATAGAGGTTAGCAAAAGTGCACGCTACTGGCGTCCCCATGGCCGTCCCAAAACGCTGTCGGTACCAGTCACTACCGAACATGAAAGCAAGTTATTAAAGAAAATTGGGGACTATTAATGGAGGATCCCTTGTTAAGGGACTCCATTGATAGTACCCCAATTATAGCCTTTAGAAGAACCTGTACCCTCAGGAATAAATTAGTGAGAAGTAGGTTGTCAGAGAACGAAGAAGGCACTTGGTTAAGGCAATTTGCCTCAATTGGTAATTTCCAGTGTGGCAATTGTAATTTTTGTAAATATAATGGCCAAAAGAAATGGCTAAGGATAGGAGGCATAGAGTATAAGGTAAAACATCTCATTACATGTAAAAGTAAGTATGTTGTTTACATGGTGTATTGCACTTGCGGTAGATACTATATTGGGAAAACCATTAGGTGTCTACAAGAAAGATTTAGGGAACATGTTGCATCGATAGCAAGTGGAAAAGGTTGTCCACGCTTGATAGAGCACATTAAAAAGGATCACGCAGGTAACCCAAATGTGATGAGATTTGTGGGAATAGAGGCTGTTCCCACATGGCCCCAAGGGGGCGATAGACATAAGGAGTTGCTGCGTAGAGAAGCCAGATGGATTATGCGCTCGGAAGCGATGGGCCCTTTAGGTCTTAATGACAAAAACGACCTCAGCATATTTTTATAATATATGTGCAATAACATCCATTCCTTTGATACTAGGGTTGTGTTAGAATGCCATTTTTGTATTTTTTATTATGTATGTCAAGTGTTTAGCTCCGTGGCTGGATACAGACTGCGCATGCGCGCATCTGCCTTCGGAGTTTAAAAGGTGGAGACGTATAGCGTCTTGACGTCACAGGCCCGACGAAGCGCAATTGTGCGCGAAACGGCCGTCGCCTGACGCCGCCAACATGTGTGGTACTGCCCGCCGCCCAGCACTGTCTTGTTAGTGTGAACTGCCACGACATTAAAGTAAAGAGTTTTATGGTGAGTGCCGTTTCATTCTTCTTTCTTTTTATATATGGATTTGTTCCTGGACTTTTTTCGTTTGATTCAGAGCACCACCCTTCTTACAACATTTGTCCCTGTGTGTGCACCATAAAACCGGACAGTTCATCATTATCAACAGATATATTTTGTAGTGCCATCCGTTTTTCTTTCTTTTTGTGCCTCTTCTACAGCCCTGGACTGTTTTGCTCCGGATAGAGCACACACATTATTCTGTTTTATTTGAATATGGAAACCGGTACTAGTGCAAATATGGATGCTACACAAATGGGAATTGATGGTGGCAGAGAGGGGGCGGACGTGTACTTCACACAATGTAATACACTTGATGGCTTGCAAACCCTTAGCACAAAAACCCTAGAATACAAAATCAGCGCTCTTGCTGACAAAGAAGTGAGGCTGTTTTGGACTGTCAGCTCTCTCAGATCATACAGAGAGAGCAATAGGGTTCCTAGAGGGCTCAGGATTTATAAAGATATATTCCAGTTCCAAGGCGACAGTGCTTTCGTTTTGGAATGGCAAGAAATGCACGCAGAATTTTCCCTTCGAATACTTGATATGGTACTAAAAAGAAATATACAAGAGTACGAAACTATAAAAGATGAACTGCAAAAAGCAAAAGCAGAATTATTAAAAAGATTAACAGAAAATCAATACCAAGTGTTTGAAAAAAGACTCAACAAAAAATGACATTAATACAAGTGGATATAAAAGAAAAAAAGAGAGATAAATTTATTAGAGACAAGCAAGACTATGACACCAGAAGGTTGTTTGATTGGAATACCAATGTCGGAAATAAAAGAAGGAAAAAAAGATATGCAAAAAGGTCTAAAAGCGACTATTGGACCACTGACTCTGACTCGAGTGCATCTGACGAAACCACCGTCATGAATCAACATATCAAGATGGACATCACAGAAAATGACCCTTTGGAAAACACATTAGAAGGGGGAGGGGAAAAGGCAAAAGGCAGAAACAAAAAAGCCGGTTTCAAAAGGAAACAAGTTTCGTGGAGGAATTAGATATCTATAATGTGAACCCTTCTCCCTCTGCCTGTAATACGGTTACCAATTTAACGGGTCGAACTCTTCCACTTACCTGTGTTAGGGTTCTTGAAAAAGGCCTCAACTTCAGTTTAGTGGAGAGGTTTGATCCTGTCCAGTTTGAGATAGATCTGTTTAAAGCTGTTCGCAAACTTAACCTGCGTAGGAGGTTTGCCTGCAAAAAATCCATGACCAATGCTTTTTTAAAAGAGGGAGAAATTCCTACTTGCATTGGTCCCCTTGGATTTAGTGTGTCGGCAAACTTTAGCAAGGAGGAGGTTGAATGTCTTGAATTTTTATCAGACAAAGAACTCATGCAAGAACCTACCACGTTGAAAACTAACATTAATGTCTTTAGGGGTGGGGTCCCATCCACATTTTGTCCACCCTTGCCCGCAGGAGGCAATATTGAGATCTTCTATAATAAAGTGTTAAATGATATAAAATCGCTTGTTTATCCAGTGATCGAATATAACATCACTAAAGAGGAATATTCGGCCATTCTATGGCTACAAAAACAACACGATATAATTGCTAAACCTGCGGACAAGGGTGGAAATGTGGTATTGATGTCAAGGGATTATTATATTAAAGAAGCCCATAGACAATTGAAAAACGAGGAAGTGTACGAACAACTTAATAGCGATCCCACTATGAAAATTCAGTCAGTGGTAAGGGGAGTTCTACATAAGTATGTAGAGTTGGATATATTGCCTAGGAAAAAGGCTGAAAAATTGCTATTACCTTCACCTATTAGACCTACTTGGTATTTCCTCCCTAAATTACATAAATCCTCTGTGTGTCCCCCGGCCGTCCCATTGTTGCCGGTATTGGATCAGTCACGGAACCTCTTTCTAAGTATTTAGATTGGTTACTTAGACCACTTTTGGTCAATGTCCCCGCCTACGTCAGGGACACGGGCGATTTTCTCCAATCGCTGGAGTCCTTCCAGTGGAGGGAGAATTTTAAGCTCGTGTCCCTGGACGTGGAAAGCTTATACACCCGGATTCCCCAAGATATGGGTATTGAAGCAGTGTGTGAAGTACTAGAAGGTACACAAAAGACTGCAAACTTCATTGGGTTTGTAAGGGAAGCTTTAGGGATAGTGCTTAAAAACAATGCTTTCATGTTCGGTAGTGACTGGTACCGACAGCGTTTTGGGACGGCCATGGGGACGCCAGTAGCGTGCACTTTTGCTAACCTCTATTTGGCTAGATTAGAAGATAAATGTATTTACACCATTCTAAACCCTTTTTTGCCACATATTCAATTGTATTTAAGATACGTGGATGACATTTTTATTATATGGTCTGGTTCAGAGGAACAATTCCGCCAGTTTGCAGAATATCTTAATAGCACTAACAATATGAATATGCTTTTTACATATGTATTTGGAGGGTCTAAGCTTGAGTTTCTGGATGTGTCGCTGGAGGTTCTGGGTGGTGAGTTGGTGGCTAAGGGCTATCGTAAGCCCACAGCCACCAACTCACTACTCCACAACTCCAGCTTCCACCCAGACTCAGTAAAAAAAGCAGTCCCGTACGGACAGTTCGTTAGATTGAAAAGAATAAATACCACAGAATTGGGCTTTGTAGAGCAGGCAGAGGAATTAAAAAAGAGGTTATTAGCTAGGGGCTACCCTTTATATGCTTTAAATATGGCGCAGAAAAAAGTGTCGAAAATAAAAAGAGAAGACCTATTGAAAGTTGACTATAAAAAAATTGAGAAAAAACAGATTAAATGTCCTTTCTCATTTAAATATAGCCCCATGGCAGGTAAAATAAAAGAAGTTATTAAAGAAAATTGGGGACTATTAATGGAGGATCCCTTGTTAAGGGACTCCATTGATAGTACCCCAATTATAGCCTTTAGAAGAACCTGTACCCTCAGGAATAAATTAGTGAGAAGTAGGTTGTCAGAGAACGAAGAAGGCACTTGGTTAAGGCAATTTGCCTCAATTGGTAATTTCCAGTGTGGCAATTGTAATTTTTGTAAATATAATGGCCAAAAGAAATGGCTAAGGATAGGAGGCATAGAGTATAAGGTAAAACATCTCATTACATGTAAAAGTAAGTATGTTGTTTACATGGTGTATTGCACTTGCGGTAGATACTATATTGGGAAAACCATTAGGTGTCTACAAGAAAGATTTAGGGAACATGTTGCATCGATAGCAAGTGGAAAAGGTTGTCCACGCTTGATAGAGCACATTAAAAAGGATCACGCAGGTAACCCAAATGTGATGAGATTTGTGGGAATAGAGGCTGTTCCCACATGGCCCCAAGGGGGCGATAGACATAAGGAGTTGCTGCGTAGAGAAGCCAGATGGATTATGCGCTCGGAAGCGATGGGCCCTTTAGGTCTTAATGACAAAAACGACCTCAGCATATTTTTATAATATATGTGCAATAACATCCATTCCTTTGATACTAGGGTTGTGTTAGAATGCCATTTTTGTATTTTTTATTATGTATGTCAAGTGTTTAGCTCCGTGGCTGGATACAGACTGCGCATGCGCGCATCTGCCTTCGGAGTTTAAAAGGTGGAGACGTATAGCGTCTTGACGTCATAGGCCCGACGAAGCGCAATTGTGCGCGAAACGGCCGTCGCCTGACGCCGCCAACATGTGTGGTACTGCCCGCCGCCCAGCACTGTCTTGTTAGTGTGAACTGCCACGACATTAAAGTAAAGAGTTTTATGGTGAGTGCCGTTTCATTCTTCTTTCTTTTTATATATGGATTTGTTCCTGGACTTTTTTCGTTTGATACAGAGCACCACCCTTCTTACAACATTTGTCCCTGTGTGTGCACCATAAAACCGGACAGTTCATCATTATCAACAGATATATTTTGTAGTGCCATCCGTTTTTCTTTCTTTTTGTGCCTTATCTCCAGTGTATGACCCGGCTTGCTGACTATTCTTATATTGTGTTTGTTTCGTCTGTGTTTGTCTCTCCAATTGTTCCCTGTCCCTCCCTGCGCACTTATACAGAGCAGGGACCGTCACCGTGGTTGTCCGCGGCCGCCTAGGGCCGACTGAGGCAAGCAGGCAGGGAGAGCACGGGGGTATTCAGTACAGGGCGCACATTCCCTTGTCTTCCCCGTGACAGAATCACAGGCCATACTAAATGGAGCCGTTGCGAGTTCTCACGGATCATATGAGTAACATGGCTCAGATGATCCAGGATCTGGCCGAGAGAATCCAACAACAGGAGCAGCTGCAAACTGCACCCGCAGCCGCTCCCTCCAATATTGAACCCCATATAAGGTTGCCCGATCGGTTTGTGGGTAACCGAAAAACTTTCCGTTCTTTCCAGGAAAGTTGTAAATTATATTTTCGTTTACGCGCACACTCCTCGGGTTCTGAGCAGCAGCGGGTAGGAATAATTATTTCCTTGCTGCAAGGGGATCCGCAGGAGTGGGCTTTCTCATTGCCATCTGACTCCCCATGTCTGTTGTCTGTGGAGGCCTTTTTCCAGGCCTTAGGTCTTTTGTATGAAGAACCAGACTGGGCCACTGTAGCAGAAACTCAGCTCAGGAACATTCAGCAGGGAAACCGCCCAGTAGAGGATTACTGTGCAGAGTTCAGGAAGTGGTGTGTCTCCTCTGGGTGGAATGACCCAGCTTTGAGAAGCCAGTTTAGGGTGGGGCTGTCAGACCAACTCAAGGATCTTCTGGTTAGTTATCCTACTCCTGACTCCCTAGAGACGACCATGACTTTAGCCATTAAGCTGGATCGACGGTTGAGAGAGAGACAGAGAGAACGATCAAGTACTCCTCAAGTTGTCATCCTGCCTGAGTGTCCTCCTCTGAGTCTACCTCCTGCCAAGGTCCCGGAGGAGTCCATGCAGTTAGGAGGAACCTTGAAAAACCAAAGACGTTTAAAGGGAGCCTGCTTCTACTGCGGTGAGGTGAACCACTGGCTCCAGCAGTGTCCAAAACTTCCGCCCTCTAGGAGATCTCCGGCGGGAAGTAAGGTAACCCCAGCAGTGGTAAGGAGAAAGATTTTAGTACCTATCTCCATTGTGTATGATCAATTCAGGGGTTCTGGAAAGGCTTTTGTTGACTCCGGTTCTACTACTAATTTTATTGATTTTGATTTTGTACAGTCTATGGGTTTACCGATGGTCCCTTTAAGGGAGGTAATTCAAATTATCGCCCTCGACTCCACCCCCCTAAATAATGGGAGGATCGAGTTCTGTACTCCTAGTGTGACCCTGACGGTTGGGATTTCGCATTCCGAAAAATGTGTTTTTTGGGTCTTAAAGAATTTACCTGCTGACCTAGTTCTTGGTTTACCTTGGTTGCAGGACCACAATCCTGTAATCAATTGGTCAACAGGTGAATTAGAAAAATGGGGGCTGAATTGTGACAAGTGTTGCAAATCTGTATTGCAGTTGGGAGGTACTACTGGGTCCTCTTTTCTTACCTGAGTACATCAACGATTTTTCGGACGTTTTCTCCATGTCCGAGACTGAGTTCCTCCCTCCTCACCGGCAATATGATTGTGCCATCGATATTATTGAGGGTCCAAATATCCCAAGGGCCGTATCTATAATCTCTCTACTCCAGAGCGTCAGTCCATGAGGGATTATCTCAAGGAGAGTCTGGCCAAGGGTCACATCCGGCCTTCTGTTTCTCCCATGGGGGCAGGTTTTTTCTTTGTCGGAAAAAGGATGGAGGGTTGAGGCCCTGTATTGATTACAGGGAACTCAATAAAATTACTGTTAAAAACAGGTATCCGCTGCCCCTTATTCCTGATTTGTTTGAATCAGGTTC